>CAUYQG010217687.1:0-21605 GCA_963574415.1 Tarsius wallacei
GGGTTCAGGCAATCCACTCACCTCAGCCTCCCAAGGCGCGGGATTACAGGCTGAGCCACCAAGCCCGGCTATTTTTTGATAGACTTTTAAAAAAATAAATGATGTTTTGGCATAATTTTAGTTTGTGTTTGTAATATGACAAGATTGAACATCATTTCGTTATGTTGAAATGCCATTTCCTTTTTCTGTAAATAGTGTGTTCATTCTACTAGCTCATTTTAAAATAACATTGTTGAACTTTTTCTTCTCTATTTTTAGAAGTTCTTTATAGCAGTAGTTCTCAAAGTATGATATGCGCTTCCAAAATGGAGTAACTTTAGTCAGAGTGGCAGCCATTTTACCATTGCTTAAATTTGTCATGCTTTTTTAGCAACTTACTTCAACCCACGTTATAATCATTAAACGAGAAACAAAACTGGTTTCCTGGAGTTAGTTACTGATAATTGTCTTGTTACCCACCCAAGCATGCTTTGTACTAATTACCTTTTTAGCCAGAGTATTTATCTTCCTGCCATAAAAGGCCAAGCTGATCAGCTCTTTGTGATCAGCTTTTTGTGACTTAGGTGACACAGACCACCACCCATTACCATAGCAACTTGCCCTCACTAAAAGGGAAGCCTTAAAAACTTTCAACCTCAAGCACTCTCTGCCAAACATTCCTCTTATGTCTGGCCCCCTCTCCAATATTGGAGAGGTAGATCCACCCTTTTTCTCTGATCTATTTTCTAAATAAACTTTCTCTGACCTACTCTTTGTACAATTTTTTGTATCTTTCCTACAGCACTGGCTCACTGACCTAATAATAATACTAAGATACTATATGCCTTTTCTCTGTCTTTATCTCATTAATGTTTGGTAGAATTTTCCACAGGTTACATGATGTGATACTGCAACGATTGAATGCAGAAATAGCTATCTTTTATTAAGCCAGACATTTAAAATAACTATAAAATTATAAAGCAATAACAATCTTTTCCATTTTTTGCATCAAATTTTATGTAATTAAATTTATTAATATTTTCTTGCCAGTATCACTACATGCAAGAAGATAAATGCCTTTAACTGCTGAGAAAAAAAATTGAATTTGTGTTATACATCCTATTAAGCTATCATGGTGAGAAAAGGTATCTTTTGAACTTTCAAGGCCTCAGGAAATTTAGTATGCAAAGATCCTCCTGAAACTTACTTAGGTTGGGGTGGGGACGAGAAGTTTGGGAAAAGGGGTCATGCCATGTCACCACTGTCTTTGCTAAATTTGAAGTGAGCAATGTCTAGGATGCAGATGAGAGAAGGTGGTCTAGGGATATGTATACCTCCCTCTCCATAGGCAGTAGGCCCTGCTTAGTGTTTTTGGCATCATTTTTGTAGTCATATCACGCTGTCACCTTATGCTCATGCCATTTGTTTTTCTTTCTAAGACATCCTATAAATGATCTGTTGCTTACTCTTTACTTAAGTAGATTTTGGGGGAGGGATGGGTGTACTAAGTAGAGGACTTCATTTTTGAGTTTTCCATATTTAATCTTATAGATATCTAGGGAAAGCCAGTTTGGCCATTACCAGGATTCAGACATGTCCAGAGGGCTTGTATTCCCCCCTTCATTAAGATGCTTGCATACACGAATGAATGGGGATCCTGGCTGCTTTTGTGTTCTAGTGATATATGTAGTTCATACTCTAAGTCCATTCTACAAATTCCAGAGCTGCCTCCCTAAGTTAAAAAAAGAACTGTGCAGGGAGGCCACTGCTGTGAAAATACTGGATTGCTTCTGAAAACCTGCTTTTCCAAGACCTGCTCCCTGTGAGGTTAGCTTCATTCTTATGGAAAATAGCAGTTACACACTGAAGATTTTCAGCACTTCCAAGTTGAGGATGCACACTGTAGCAGCATTATGAGAAACAAAAACAAAACCAGTCATCAGTTACTGTAGTAATCAAACATTATTGTGTGAAAGCTTGGGAAGAACCTTGGGAACCCAAATCGATGGGTTGCAGAATGCATTCCACAGCTGTGTCCTCATTTCTCATCATTTCTTTTCCCACGGCTTGGAAGTGAACAAACTAATCTGCACACCGGTCTGTCATCTTCATTACCTAGGAGATAAGCTAATTCTCTATGGATTTCTTTCCCCCTAGCCACCAGTCCTCCCCTGCAGTTTAATTTGCATTTGAATTACTCATTTGGTTGTTATTTATAAAATGGCAGAGATTAGGTTTCAGAGTAAAGTTGGATTTGGTGCTAGAGTTCATAACTACTTTTCAAAAACAAAATTTCTTTAATAAGCCCAAACAAGGGAAAATTGCTCCTGGGAGGATGCTGAGTTAGTTTTAGGATGAAATATTCTTTCTGCACAATTTCTGATTGTGTCCATTCCTTTCTAATCTTTGGCTACTAGGTGTTCCATGAAGCCAGAAGCATCACGTTGGAGGTACACTTACAAAATGATTAAAGGTGAGCAAGTATTTCCAGAACTAGCTGTCTTATTAAAGTTAAAGAGGGAGTTCTGAAATCTGGCTGGCTGGCTTAGGGGAGAAGAACCTTGGTCAATTCATCCAGCAAGATTTTGTCCTTAGGTTTGTGTCACCCTGTGTTGCCCAGACTAAGAGGTTTGTAAACCAGATCTTGATGTATTAATTTGCAGTGAGGGGATTCTCTTTTATAGACTCTAGAACACTTAAGCTTCTGTCCTGAGCATTGTTTTTCTGAAATGTAACTCCACCTAGGGAAGAAGAACGTAGTTGGAACCTGTTAAGCTGGATTCTGGGTAAAAAGATGGGGCTATTCTTGCAGGATATAGCAAGGCATAGAAGGATCTCAACCACTGACAGAGATTCTAGGTCCTCCCTTATAGCAGTGTGGAAGCAGCACTCACTTGTACTTCAGCTCTCCCCCATCTAGTCTTCACATAAATTCCACAATAATTTTGCAACACCAGAGAATGGTTTTCACCTTCACCATTAGTAACACCACACTCATTTCCTTCTAGATTTGTATTCTTAGAGGTTGAAAGTCTATAGTAAGTGCTCAGACAAGGAGACCTGGTTGACCTATCCCAACACATGCTGTCTGCAGGTTTTGAGTCCATTATCATAGCGTTTCTAAGTCTTAATTTCCACATCTGTAAATGGATATCATAATGGTAACTACATTATCTATGAGGCTATAAGGGTTGAAAGAATTTGTTCCTGTGAATTTCTAAGTATGTTTGGTAGGCAGTCTCCACTGTGGTTGTGATGAGCCTCACTCCTGGTATCCATGTCCTTACATATCCATGTCCTTATGTAGTCCTCTCACACAGTCAATAGGACTGATATGTGTATACTCTAGGATATTGTAGATATAAAATGGGGTGACTTCTGAAGCCAGATCATAAAAGACATTGTGTCTTCCATCTTGTTTTCTTGAATTACTTGCTCAAAGAAAGTCAGAGGACACTAAATAGCCCTTATGAAATCTATGTGTGAAAATTAACACCTCTGACCAATAGCTATGTGAGTATACCATCTTACAAATGAAGCTGCCAGCCCCAGTCAAGCCTTCAGATTGCTGCTACCTCATGAAAGACCCTGAGCCAGAACTATTCAGCTAAACCACTCCTCAATTTCTGATCCACAGAAACTATGAGATAGTAACTGTTTGCTGTTTTAAGCTACAAAGTCTTGGGGTAATTTTTTTTTTATGTGTCAATAGATTACTAATATAGTGTAAAGGTACTCAATAAATCAGATAAGTTATTACTGCAGTCTAGTCAATTAGATTTTAGTTCTTTTCTGGTCTTGTTTTGATGTGGGAGGAATGCCAAGATAATCAGGGACACCTGTTAAACCATGTTAGCATGGGCCATTTCTCTAAGTGGCTAATTTGTTTTTTTGTATGCAGCAGTGATTTTCATTAGTTTCACTTATCATGATACCTTAATATAGTATTTGACTACTAGCTATAACATTTATTTACACCAGACAAATTGGCTTGGCAGTTTCAGGATCAAAATAATGTTAAAAAAGCTGAAGTAGAACATTTAACGCAAAGTTAGGTGAGCCCTTTGCCCCTACTTAGATTCTGAGGTCCAGTTCCCCAAAGGGGGTCATAATTTTGAGACTGAAATAAATAGAAAGAATGAAGAGCCCTATTGATTTATATTCTAATTAGTAATTAAACTATTATTATCATACTGGAAATTGGCTTATCTCTGAAACATAGCTAAGTTGCAACATTGGGCGAACAGGCAGATACTTTTACCTAAGGAAATAAAAGGAAATACTTATACTATCTGGGGAAACTGAAGCATAGAAGAAACTAGTCTCTGAGATGTCTTTTAGCTATAACTTTATGTTTTATCAGCCTGATACTCAGGGATAATCCTACAAAAGATGTTGTAGTCATAGTATAGTGCACAATCATGGTCCTTTAGGATAATAAGTTGCAAAAAAATTAGATGTGAATTGTAATTCCATTTCTTACCTACTGTATGGATTTGAGGAAATTAACTTCAGTGAGTATAAGTTTTCCTACGTAAAAATAAAATAGCAATTATCTCAATGTTCTTAGGTTTAAATAATGTGACGTATGGAACTGTAGATATTTGGTGCAAGACCTAGCATGGAAATGTGGTAAAAACTGGATCTGAATATGAATAAACAGAGAAGACTGAAATTGCTGAGGTGAACAACTTGGTTCCTATTGAGTGAAAGATTTTTTTGTGGATTCCTTATCAAAATATGTAGCTCATGTGAAGAAAGTTTCCCAGACTCCCTCTTGTTGTCTGTGGTTCCATGGAGTTTGGTTTATATCTCCATTATAGAACCACTTGTCCTGCATTGCAATAATATCTTTATGGACTTCTAGGCTTCAATAAGTTCTGAAAATGTCTTTGAGAAAAGGCTATGTCTTATTTACTTATTTCTCCGTACTTGTCACATAGTAGGTTTTTAGTAATTATTTGATGATGGAATGAATGACACAGATTTATTTATTTATTTTGAGTCAGAGTCTCACTCTGTTGCCCAGGTTGGAGGGCAGTGACATGCTCACAGCCACTGCAGACTCGACCTGTTGGGCTCAGGTGATCCTTCCGCCTCAGCCTTCTAAGTAGCTGGAACTACAGGCATGTGCCACCGTGCCTGGCTAATTTTTCTTAATTTATTGTAGAGATGAGGTCTCACCAAATTGCTCAGGCTGGTCTCCAATCCATGGGCTCAGGCAACCCTCTCACCTCGGCCTCCCAAAGTGCTGGGATTATAGGTGTGAGCTACCGCGCCCAGCCAGACACAGATTTTCAAACAGTGCTTATCTTGAAATCACTGCTGCAAATTTTCTCCAGTCCAGAGAATGTGCAGCAATTAATTTTTAAGACAATTTTAATGAAAAAAGACATAAAATGGATGATATGTGAGAAACGTGAATATTTCCATAGGAACATATCACTGCACTTAGTGACCTTGAACTGAGTCCAAGTATGTGGGGCTTAATCAATACAGGTAAATAAGCCTTTTATGAAAAGCCTCAAAATCCTTGTGCTTGCATGAACTGCCATAAGGATTTTTTAAAATAGAAGTTCAGATTGCCCAGGGAAAGGGACTTCCCTCAATAATTAACCTACACTCTGAATTTTGTTGGCACAAACATTTCTTAGCAGTTTATGTGAGATTTTTTTGGACTGTGCAAGGATATACAGAGAGCAGAGGAGAAGGCCCTAACAGTGATGTGCATTAATAATAGACATGGAGAGTCAGATGGAGAAAAACAGGCACCCCCCGCCCCCCACCGCAACCTACATATCTCAAGGCTTGGTAATGAAATGTGAATTTCTTAACCACTTCAATGGAAATGTTAGGAAATGCCAGAAAATCATTTAATTCATTGGAAAAGGTAGATTGCATTAACAACAAAAACTTTTGCTTTGTACAAGTAACAGAAAAGGGTCAAGGTTAAATATTAATTAAAACATTCATTATATCCTTAGTGAATAATAAAATGGCATTGCTGTCACCATTATTTACTGAGGAAGTAGGCCTGGTAATACAGATGTAGGCAACTTGAAGGGAACTGAGCAAGAGAATTTTATGGTTTTAATCCTTTCCCCTAAATTGTTCTTTTAAAACAAAACAGCAACAAAACACTTATTTTTCAAAATGCTCTCCAAAATTATCTTCCAGGTTCAAAGAAGTTTGGAGAATATTTAATACTAAACTATCCTTTTTAGAGAGACACAATGAATCTTTCTCTAATGTCCAATGGATTAAAAAAAATTATTATAAAAGCAATGCAGGTTCATGAGGAGGAAGACAAAAAACACCAATAAACTCATAAAGGAGACATCAGAAATGAAGACATCTTTGAAGACTTTGAATTCTTCCTAATTGACAAATTCTACTCATGAATAGAAAACAGCTGGAAAGAATGGCTCCAGATTCATTATCTTCCACGCACAGACCTACATAGTTTGGCCAATTGGATGGGCTTTGGGGTCAGACCATCTGGAGCTTCTGATTCTTACATTTGCTATTAGACTGTAGTTAAAAGATACTGAACCTCTCTGTACTCAGTTTCTTTATTAACAAAACTGGGAATATAGCAATACCAACTTTATGGAGTATTGTGAGAATTCAATGAAATAATACAGGTAAAGTTTTTTTTTAACTCATATTACAAAACTATTTTGTTGATGGTACATGTAGATTTATCTGCTTTTGACAGTCGCAAAAAATTTATTTTCACAGCAAATACCAGTTTAGTGATTTTAAAAATATAATTCAGAGTAGAAGGGGTCTTTTAAAGCATGGCATGAAACTTGGGCAGCATAAAAGAATGATTGCTAAATTTGACTACATGCAAATTAACACTTATGAACAAGAACAAACCTTACTAACAATGTTATAAGACAAATGGCAAAATAAGAAGAAAATTGTTATTTATAGAAGACGACCTAGTTTCTTTAAAATACAAAAAACTTTTCCAAATAGATTAACACAGTAGAAAAACGTAGACCAAATACTGTACTTTTGAAACACACATACACATTGCCAATTTGCAAATGAGAACCGTGGGACATGATTTTTGTCCCATGAAGTTGTCATATATTAGAAGAATGTTAGTTCATATGCAGGGTTGCTGAGTATATATAAGAAAATGGGAATATTAATGCACTGTTGTGGAGGTAAGCTGGTATAACACTTGTTGAAATGCGAAATGTGAACTTGGATTTAAATTTTAAAAAGAGAATGCCATTTGAACCAATAATTTAACTTGGAGTCTCACTCTGTCCCCCAGACTGGAGTGCAGTGGCACACTCACGGCCACCCTAGCGTTGACCTGCTGAGCTCCGGTGATCCTTCCGCCTCAGCCTTCTAAGTAGCTGGAACTACAGGTGCGTGCTACTACGCCTGGCTATTTTTTTTTTTTTAATCGTAGAGATGAGGTCTCACCAATTTGCCTGAGCTGGTCTTGAACCCACTGGCTCAGGCAATCCACTTGCCTCGGTCTCCCAAAGTGCTCAGATTACAGGCTGAGCCACTGAGCCTGGCCAACAATTTAACTTTTAAGAATCTCCTGACCTACTGTTATGCTTTTGCAAATACACAAAAATTTATGTGTAAGTATATTGCAGTGTTTTTTTGTACCTGCAAAGAATTGAACATAGAATGTGCAAAGTTCTGAAAACTTTCACAGCAAAGAAACATTTTAGACTTTGTTTTAACTACCAATTACTAAATTTTGGCCACAGAATCCTGTTTTAAGGGTAATACCCATTAAATCCATAGGAAGTAGAATTCTATAAATCACACTTTGAAAATGCTGCTTTTGTAAAAAGGTTTCAACCATTACCTGGAACTGTGGCTTTTAGGATTATAAGCAGGAAAGTACTCAAAGACCAAGGGACTCCTGTGGCCTTTATCTCTGGAGGACGTTCTCCAGGAAGAAGAAAAGTGAATTCCCATCCCCTCAATCACTTATGGTAGAAAATGAGTTACATTAAAATGTACAAAAAAAAGGACAGAGGTGTTCTGCTCCCTAGAGGATACAAACATTAGCAAAACCACACACCTCCCACCCTGATTGAGAGGAAAAGTCACATCATTTATAAGGTCCTAACTTTTCTTGAGCCCTGAAGGGTTACACACACTGAGTGACAACATGCGTACACCCTAGATATAGACCTAAGCAGAGGGTTGCAGCCTGGAGAGGAGTCCTGGGGGTGGCCAACCTGGGATGTCCCCTTCCCCTTAGGCTTCATGGCTGGGCATGCAGATAATGCTGAAGCCATGGACAAAGTGCTTTCTGAGCCTGTTGACCATGTCTTGCAGCTATGCATAGTGAATGTTCTTGTGCACTCTTCCTTGAGGTGGTCATTCCCCCAACCCCCACTGGTTCAGCCTGGATCAATTCCCATAACCTTTGATTACCTTTAATTCATTATAATAAAAAAAAAAAATCCCACCCCTACAAAGAAATCACAGTCATTTTGGCATGCAGTGTATGTATAAGCATGTTTTCACACTACACCTGTGTACTAGAAACCCTTTCTTTTTCAGCCTATCCCTGCACTCCACCTTATATAAAATGCTATAGAACCTGTGTGCCTTTTACAACTGGGAGCAGTTTTTTCCTGTCCAGCCAGCTGCTCCTGGACCACTTTCCCTGTATGTAAGTTCCTGAATAAAGCCCATGTCTCCTCTGTTTTCTCTGGATCATTTCTTCGGCCTTTCGGACACAGTGCCTTCCCTTTTGGGATCTTTGGGGGCCTGACACTACAAGTCCATCAGGGAACTGACGTTCCAAGGCAACCAGGGAGTAGAATTCCAAACAGTGACAAGGAAGGACAGGCACACTATAGATAGCACATGGTAGGAAGAGGGGGCGATCACAGAACTATTTAAAAAAAAACAAAAACAAAATTTTAAGGTCATGTGTGAAAACCAGTGTGACAGTTTAGAAACCCTGGGTGCCCCAAACAAGAGAAATGACTGCTATCGCTTACCAGGTCTTTATTAGGGGCTCTTTCAGAAAGACAGGGCACTGCAAGAGCCCAGAAAGGTAGCTCTCAGAGGCAAAGGACCTGCCATCTGTGCCCTGCTAGAGCCTGTCCTCCTAGGAAGCAAGATCCTAAATCTTTAGAAGGGTAGGGAGGCTTTCTGCTCCCAGCACCCAGGCTAAAATCTACTGCTTCTTGAAGAGCAGAGGGAGTCAAAGTTGTCTACACTGAGGAACTGATGGGAAACTCTCTCCTGCCACTAGGGAAGTGAGGGAGGGGCAGAAATGCCAAGAAAGACCCACCTGTGAGATTCAGATACCCTAGGTCTGCCTGGATGTGAGGCTGTACCTGGGAAAACACCTGTGCCCAACCAGGACCCCAGTGTCAGGTAACCAGTACGTGTAGTCTATGACTGGGTAGGGGCAGAGAGGAGAGACCAGGCAGGGACAGCTGAAGGCTGAGGGTAGGGCAGGAGTGCTGAGGAAATCTCCAGCACCCTAAAGCCAGCACTAAGCACCAGGCAGCAGCAGCCCACCTCCAGAGGAACTGGGATCTGTGGAGCACTGAAGATGTTAACCCAGTGTAATGCCTACGTGACATAGCTGAATTTCTACCCTGATCTAACCTTGCTTATCTTTAGGAAGCAGAAAGGCCTGTAGACAGAAGGTTCCCTCTTGATCAGACTAGCTAAAATCAATATCATCCATGATGGCAGCTCACTTGACCTCTGAAGAACCTCTAACTTCATTACAATATGCTTTGCATATGAAATGGCAAACCCCTCCACACCATGACAGAAAACATGGGACCAAAAAAGGAGAGAAAAGGAATGTGATCGAATTTTGCAAAATCTCTGTCCATTCCCAGAAAAGACATGAGCATTCTTGTTTTTGATGTTCAATCCCTTCATTAAAGAAACCTTGGATTTTAACCCCTAGACTCCCACCAGTAAGAAGTTGATTTGTAGCTGTGATCCTGCTTCTCCATTCTATGGCCATAGAATAAAAGCCTGCAATGCTCAACTCCCACTTTTTGTATATGACACCAGAAGAGAACCTGGTTTTTAGGGAAAAGTCCACTTGGTCGGTAGCAAAGATAATCTAACACCTAAAGTCCCAACTCTGCCCAATTGCTTATCAGACTGACTAAGTCTCTACCTTCTACTCCACATAGACTGGACACTACCGAGGAAAGAGTGCACCAATAGATAGACCAATAGAACTGGTCCAAACAAAACCCAATGGGAAACAAGAGTAAAGAAGAGGGGGCAAGGGGCTTTCCCTGAATTTTGGCTTGGCATCTAATAATTTAAGATGATTTTATGAAATTATATTGATAAATAATTCTACTTTGGCATTGTTTCCCAATTTCTTGGGTCTGTTAACACATTGAAAGTTGGTGTTGGATGGCTGTTGGGCACGTGGTGTTCCTACCACAGGATGAGAGGAATCATAAGTTCCCAGTCTGACAATGTCATTGGAAATTCCTTAATAAAAACAAAACTTGGGAGGGACACTATACCACTAAGCATACCTGATCTCAAACCAGGTGAAGTGGGGACCAAAGGGAGGCCCAAACTTTACCTATACGATGACCACTTGTATATCTAATCCTGAATTATACCCCACATCTTTAAAATAAAACAAAACAAAAACAGAACAAAACTCAGCATAGTGATTGCACACAGGAAGAGTTTGGTAACTTTTACCTCCTATTTTTACTGTGACTGAAGCCCTCAGTGAAGAAAGGCTGACTTTTCACCAAATATAACTATTTATATTGAGAAGAAAAAAAAAAAACTCAGAGCAGTTTGAGCTCTGTGAGGTATGCAGACCCAAAGAGACTTGAGTGAGGGACTTCAGTCAGGCCTCCACCCTCCATGCCTGGAGGCAATTGTTTAAAGTCATCTTCTTCCTGTTTAGCTGCTGTGGGGTACCCACTATCTTCTTGGTGCTGGAATTTATGATACAATGAAGAGTGTATATCCAATCAAAAGCTTATTTTATTTTAATGTAAATTCTTGGCAAACAACTTAGGAACTGCCTCTTCTTTTCCTTTAAAAACCTACTTGAAACTGTTGCTAATGGGAGTGTATATTCAGAGCAACTAGTATATTGTTTTGGGTTGCAATCCTCAAGCTTGACCCAAATAAACTCTCTCTATATATTAATTTTGCCTCAGCGTCTTCCTTTTAGGTCAACAATATTATTCCCATTGGATTTTTATTCTTCAAACAAGTCTAACCTACACAGAGGATATGCTTACAGTCTATTGAACATTTTCCTTTATTAAAATGTTTGTTCCAGAATCTACAACTATTTCTGCCTTTGTTTCCCCTAAAGCCTTGGCAGGAGGCAAAAATTATGCATTTTATGAGTGGTGAAGCTAAGGCTGAAGGAGGTTGTGAGTTTTTTATGTTAAAGAGAGACAGGAAAGAAATAATCTAGTGCGCTATCTTTGACTAAACTATGAAACTGCTCAATTTTTTATCTTAGCAACTTATCATTTTTCCCTGGGTCAATGACTACTTGTGGAAAAAAAGTAAGTCTGTATTTGCCCAAGGAAAAGACCTGATCTGAATATCAGAATACCACTAGTACATGTAGAGATTAGGTCTCTTGTTTATAGTTAATATTTCCACATTAAGATGAAACAGCTGCCAATTCAAAACTGCAGCCTTCCAGCAAAGCCCCATGGCATTATAAAAAAGCATATACTCCTGACATTCTCCAGCTGTCAGCCTCACCATTCATTTTCTTGCATTTTATTATAGATATTTTGACTAGGATTTTTAATGTGGAAGAGGGGGGAATTCACCCCTTTCCTGTCATAAAATACCATCTTGATAGAGAAGACAGTAAAATCAGAAGGGAAGCTTGATGTCTGGAGAATATGGTTTTGCCTGGAGAGGATCCAAGTCTGTTGTTTCTTTAGGCAGTATTGTATAGTGGTTAGGCTTAGGGAGCTGGATAGGCCTGGGTTTGACTCCTGGCTCTTCTGTTTACCAGCAGTAAGACTTTGAGAACATTATTGGGTAACAGTGAGCCTCAGTTTCTCATATTTGAAACTGGGATAATGAGTTGTGGTGAGAGTTACATGAGATATTGTGAGTATAGCTTTAGGCACAATTTTTGGGTCAAGCATTTATCTGGTACTGAAGTAAGAAACTGAGTTTATGGTATGGCCGGAAATTAGTCATGTCCTCCATGATATGAATGGGATTTTACAGGGGGGTGAGAAAGACCCAACTGCAGCATAATTGTGGAGCCTGATGGCAGGTGGTGAGTGAATGAGTGGTTGTCCATCGGTCATGGAGAAGTCTGGTAGAAGGCAGAGCTCACACAAGGAACATCAGAGTGATGTTGTTATAGCCTGACCAAATTCTTATGCCCACTGCCCAATAAAACCAAGACTGATGCAGCCATTATAGTGGAGAAAGAGTTTAATATTGCAAAACAGCTGAGCAAGAAGAATAGGAGATACTTCTCAAATCCATCTCCCCAAGAATTCAGAGGCTAGGGCTTTTAAAGGGAATTTGTCAGGGAACTAGAGACTGTTGATTGGTTGATGATGTCATGGGGGTGTCAAAACTGCCCTCATGATCCAGAGCCAATTTTGGGGAGGGGCGTCACAGGGCGGGTGGAGCTAGGTTCCCCGTATGTGTTCTGGGCCTGGGAGGTGGGTCCTTGGGTCTACTAGAGTACAAAGACTGAAAAATATTTCAAATACCATTCTTAGGTTTTAAGGAAGATGCTACCTATAAAGCAAGTTCTGTGACCATCAGCTACTAGCCCCTAGGCAGTCAGCCATTATAGAGGTAGGTTAGAAAGAAGGGTTGGGGGAGGTATTGTTCCTTGAAATTGAAGCCACTTTTGTTCTTCAGCCTCCGCTTTTGTCTTCAAGGCGACCCATGCAGTATTAGGTCCATTGCTCAAGGGAAAATATGCTTATCAGCCTTGCAGGGCAGCTCTCCTACTTTCCAGAGTTGAGACATGAAGATAGTCAATTGTCCTCTATTGGAGCGAAAGAAAATTTAGAATTTTTTTTTTTTGAGTTGGAGTCTCACTCCGTCACCCAGGCTGGAGTACAGTGGCACTCTCACGGCCACCCCAGTGTCAACCCACTGTGCTCAGGCGATCCTTCTGCCTCAGCCTTCTGAGTAGCCAGAACTACAGGCGTGCGCTACCACGCCCAACTAATTTTTTATTTATTGTAGAGATGAGGTCTCACCAAGTAGCCCGGGCTGGTCTCGAACCTGCGGGCTCAGACAGTCCACCTCACTTCAGCCTCCCAAAGTGCTGGGATTGAAAATTTAGAATTTAGAAACAACACTGAGCCTGGGGTTCGAGACCAACCTGGGCAACTTGGCGAGACCTCATCTCTAGTATGTATAGTGGCATGTGTCTGTAGTTCCAGCTGCTTGGAAGGCTGAGGTAGAGGGATCGCCTAAGCCCGGTAGGTCGAGGCTGTGGTGGCCGTGAGCATGCCACTGCTCTCCAGGCTGGGCAACAAGAGTGAGACACCAACTTCAAAAGAAAACAATAACAACAACAACCAACCAACAGATTTATTATCCTAATCATAGCTGCAGCTTTTCAGGGCTTGGGTCTCTTCTACAGTTTCTAACCCATGGCCCAACATTAATTTTATGTAGGCAATTTTAATGTCTGGAAATCATAATGAGAATAAGACAGTCTTGGCAGGAAAGGGTATAGAGGAAGCTACACTAGAAGGGACTGTGTAGTCCCCTCCCAGGGCTCTTATGTAACTGGTATAAGAGCAAGGGACTAATTAGTTTCTACAACTTGGGACTAAGATAAAATCTTGGCTGAACTAACATTCTTTAAGTCCCTCATAAGGTGAGGAGTATAGGACATGGGGCCCGGAATGAGGTTGCCTGGGGGGTTTAAATGGCTCCCACAGGGTGAGAGGGATGAGAAAAAGCATGCAGAGAACCAAGCAGGCACTGCAGATTTTGGCCCCACATATCCAATTCCTGAAGTATTGTCTTTTTCTTCCAGAAACTAGCAGCTTTCATACTTTCTGTTAAGATAAATTCTCAGCGGGGCCTCCAGAATGTTAGATCAGAGACACCGGGGGTATGGGTGTCTGGTGTGTGATCTGGTGCCGTGTGAAAGATGCAAAGAATTGCACAGAAGTTAGATTAAAAAATATAATTTATTTAGAAAGTAAATGAGAGAGGAGAGAGAGAGAGAGAGAGATAGAGAGAGATTGATGTACCTCCCCAAAGTAGGGGAGGGAGCCAAAGCTAAGAAACATGGTGGCTGCCATAGCTCAAAGAGCACTTGGCCACACCAGAGTTTAGTAAAGTAATGGTGAATGGCTGCTCCAGGTTGAATGCTTTTAAACATTCCTCTTTGATGATAGCAGTGCTTAAAGGTGATGGTCTACTCCATGTCATTACGAAGAGGCAGGTAAGTGCAGATACTGACTGACGTCAGGTGATGGATAGCAGGCAGATGGATGGGTTAGTCACATGATTGCAGCCATGGTGATGGAATCTGTCCATGTCATGAAGGTCAGGAAGGGCTGATTAGGTTAACTTGGGTCTTTTGGGTGGAGGCAAATACTTGAAATAGAAAAGCTAATTAGTACAAAACAAGCTGGGTAGGGTGTAAAGCAATTATCAATAGCTACCTCTGAGAAACCAGTTCTGTCCTTGGCTAGTGGATTAGAGGGTAAATTAGAGTGAACTGCTAGAGAAACATGACAGTTCTAAGCAATGTTAAAATGGCTGCTCTTTGGGTATATTGATTCCATGTTATGTCCTTTCACTTTCTGTTTCTGAAATTAAATTCTCCTCTACATATGGATACCAACCAATAATGGCCAATGGAGGTTTATAATTGGGAATGTTCTGCATAATTTTCTAACCAAACCTCTATAGCAAATGCTGTCTCTTCTTTTTCAGGTCTGTTGTTCTGCCCTTTGGAAATCTCTCTCTCTAGGCAGGGTTTTTTCCAGTTCTGTGAGTGGGGATGAACTTACAGATAACATGTGACCTTTATGGCAGAGAAACAAAACTTTACCTGTCTCTTCTCAGGTACTATTTGCTTAGAAAGCTGGACATGAGGTGCATCCCAGGGAGCCACCACTGTGCTATCTTGGAAGCCTCCTGAAGGCCTTGGAGAAAGGCCCTTGGCTCTCACTTCTTTGTTCTTTCAGACAACTTGCCAGAATTTAGGTTTTTGTTTCCCGCTTCAAATCCACTGATTTAGTTTCTGCATCACAGATTTTAAATACGGCTGTTTTCCAAATAAATGCAATTATAATTCAACACACATACAAATATCATGTTAGGCAAGAAAATGCAGCTTTTTCAAAAGATAAAAAGCAAATAAATCTTGTATGTATCTTATAGTTGCAATAATAGCCACACTAATGTTTATGTCAAATCTCAAAGGAGAACAAATAACTTAGCTAATAGCGTGTAAGAAAGAATGCCCAGTGTGAAATACAATAGGACTTGTTAGTTCATAATGTAGGGTACCTGGGGAAAAATGGATTTTTGAGTTATCTGCAATGAGTTGATCTGCTATTTTTTAAATAAGAAGAGAATAGGAGTTGCTTTGAATTTAACATGCATTAATGCCAATAACCTATAAAGTTTTGCTTTGTTGATGTAAAGTCTCAATAATTAGAAGATATTTTGGCATATTTATAACTTCCAAACATATGAATTATGTGTGTATGTTATATGTTATGTCCATGTGTATGTGTGTTGTGTGCATGAATACACTTACATGTGAGAGTGTTATATATAGTGTTTGAAAAAGGGATTACTATTCACCTAATCTGATAATTCAATTGAGTCAAATCATGCAACTTTATTTTTCGACTCTAGGTATTTCAAAATCACCATTTAAAATTTGAAAATATAAGCTTTCAATGTACTATAAAACTTGTTTTATAGATTAATTTGATTTTGTATGAGTGATTTATTTTCTTTGAGTTACACATTTGAAAAGGCTAAAGTTGTGAAAGACTGAGGAGAAAAAATGTTACTTTTCTTTCCTTGCAGGTGAAGGTACACATTCCAAAGGATGGTCTTGGTGATTTAAGGCTGGGCTTTCAAAATAATATCTCCACCAGGAAAGGAAGCCATAAAGTCCACATTTGGGGGGTGGGGAGGATCCACTGATATGAGCACATAGATGAGAGGTTATAGCTGGTCCTCACTTGAAATGGTACTTCATATGTGTTTTGCTTACATTTATTTATTTATTTATGAGTTGGAGTCTCACTCTGTTGCCCAGACTGGAGTGCAGTGGCATGCTCCCAGCCACCGCAGCCTTGACCTGCTGGGCTCCGGCCTTCCTTCCGCCTCAGTCTTCCAAGTAGCCGGAACTACAGGCGCGTGCTGCCATGCCTGGCTAATTTTTGATTTATTGTAGATACTAGGTTTTGCCAAGTTGCCCAGGTGGATCTCAAACCTGCAGGCTCAGGCAATTCACTCACCTTGGCCTCCCAAAGTGCTGGGATTACAGGCTGAGCCACCGAGCCAGGCCACGTTTATTTATTATCTCTGAATTGACTAAGAACTATAGTTTATGAATAGAAACCAAAGTTTTGCTATTGGATAAGCTATGAAAAGACAATGCAATGGATTTTTATCTTCCCAGAGTTCCACTGGCTACTTTCAAGTCCTATGGACTGGTTGAACATATAACATAAAAAGAATATTGGGGTTAGAAAGCCAGCTAAGGGACACTAATTAGCCCAGTAATATTCTCAATGCCTGCTCACAGGTATATAACCCAACCTCTCTTGGTCAGAAGGTAGTTGGGACTGTGCCCTTCCAGGAAAGAATCCTAATATTATACTAGTAATTTTTAATCAAGTTAGTGAAAAGCTTGACATTTTGGAGGATACTCTTTGGCATAAGCTTATAATATCCTCTGTATTTTAAAAGTTTGACATTACTACGGAATGTCCTGGAGTCATCAGTCTGGATCAGCTTTTCCAGTTACTGCATGTTCTTTCAATATTGAGATGCAAATATTCTTTTTGTTCAGAAAAAATATTTTTGAACTGTAAATTTAAATGTAAGTTCGGCGTGTATCCTGCTTCTCTCTACTGTGGTCACTTTTGGGTTAGTAGAGTTCGTGGATTCCAGGGTCCCCTCTGAGGGCGGTGACCAATTCCCCGGGATCTATGGCCCCACGCCGCCCTGCCGGGCCCTGCTGGTCGTGTGGCGCAGCTTTGTGCCGGGGTGTGGGAGCAAGCGCCACGGAAACTCGGAAACACGGAAACTCACGGAAACCAGCGGAGTTTGCCCCGGGCTCTCCCGCAAAGGCGAGGAAGCCAGCGGTGCTGAGGACGGTGGAGTTTCCAGCCAACCTGACTTGGGGGAAAGGAATCGCTACTTCGAATGTGATTTCACCTCCGAAGAAGGAATCTCGCGGTAGTATCTCAAGGCATTTTGCAGAGACTGTGCATGGGTGGCGCTTAATTGGTTAAATAGTCCTGAGCGCCAGGAGTGGAATTTGTTAAAGGATGGTCAGTGACTTCAGCGATAGTGCAATATTTGAAGTCCTTACCTGTCCCATTCGATCCTTGTGACCCTGGGCACGTCATTGGCCCCAGGTTACACAACAATAAAAGTGAATGTTGGATTGGTTAGAAATAAATAAATAAATAAATATATAAATAAATAATAAAAAAAAATAAATGTAAGTTCTATTCCTTTTTTTCCTTTCATTTGTACCACTGGAAGGGGTTTGGGGACCTGGTAATATCCTGAGGCATTGATCATAATGAGCATCTTCCCCTCCTCCTCCTTATCCATAGGTGTCTGAAGGTATCCATTCCTTACATCCAATTTTGAATATTATTGATTTCCTTCATAAACTACCAGGGCAGCCTACATTCCATGGACAGTGTATTGATCTACTTTGGTATAATTATTCTGCTTATGATGATCTACACCAGTTCTAATTTTGCTTTATATTTGTTGTGCCTTCATGGCAGGGGATACATAGAGCTTCTGAGACACAGATATAAAGCTATTGACTAAAAACTATTTAATATCATCTCTAAAACCATTAATCTGTGACAGAGCCATCCTTCTCGAAAAGTTCTTCCTAAAAGTTCTAGAATCTTGCAAAACTGGATTTAGTTGCTCCACTTCTCCACAGCTTCCATCATACTCCTTGTATGTAACACCTCATTCCTAGCTAGTGGTGTGTTGGTAAATGTTTAACAATTGGCTTTCTGGGAGAAAAACCAAACAAAAACAAACCATCTAAAATCCCTATTTATAGCGCTTGCCAGTTTCTGTGGTGCAAATGTTCTCGTCATGGCTGATTTCAAGCTATCAATGTGACATCACTGAACACGGAGTTAAGGAGCGAGCCTCACAATAGGATCTCGCAAGTAGGTTTAAGCTGACTCCAGCACACCGCTGTTCCTAGTCTAAAAACTTCACTTAAAAAAAAAATTATTGATTTATTTTAAAGATGTGGCAGGGTTAGGCAAAAACTTAACTTTTAACTTCTGCTTCCCTGCTTCAAGTTTCAAGTGAAAAACCTTTGAACTTGAAGTGATTCAAACCCGGTTTCCCTGGGTTCAACGCTGGGAAACCTATCAGCTGGAATGGAGGAAGTTGTTTTCTGTTGTCACTGTGTATGGCATATACATGTGCAATAATATATGGCAGAAACTTAGCTAAATACATTTCCCCAATTACTGTCCGCAAAATGAGTCTAGAGTTAGTCCCCATTATTATTGCTAGTCAAATCCAGTGGTTCTCAGTTGAAGGTAATTTTGCTGCCCAGAGAACATATGGTAATGTCTGGAGACATTTTGATTGTCACAACTGGGCAGATGGTGCTACTGCATTTAGAGAATAGAGGCTAGAAATTCTGCTAACATTCTATAATGCACAGGATAACCCCCACAACAAAGAATTATCTAGCCCCAAATACCAATAATGCTGAAGTTGAGAAACCCTAGTCTAGTCAGATCCAGGTATTCCACAGAAATAGTGTGTACTGCAGCCTTCACTCCACAGCTTCTTTTTGGGGTTTGCCACCATGCACCCCACATAAAGAACATTCAATCCAGATATATGCAGTTTTCTTACTTTTTACCAGGGGATGTAGGCAAGATTTTATTCATGGACATACTTGTATACCAATATTTAGCACAGCCTGCCTTGGTTCTCCCAGTATTGTTATTTGATCTCTACACGTACTTGACCCCTCCAGGACTAGTGAAGATGCCCAGAGATACTGCCAGATGGGCATTAACCATCTAATTAATTATTAAACATCTAGTCGTGTGGAAGACCCCAGTTAGCTTTGGGCTGTATGACCTTTGAACTCTTTTGGCATTTCAAACAATATATCTACATCTTCTCTAACATCAGAATGGTTCCCTGGGTTTGTTCATCTGGCCCTTATATGCTCACTGTAACCAGATCTGAAAAAAAAAATTGGAGAAACACTTGCTAAAATGTGCTTACTATCTTTAGAGCAGCTTTCATCTGACTTTAACTCTGTGTATGGCAGAGGAGAGATGAAGACACGTCAGTCCTTGATGATGTCATGTAACTCCTGGTTTAATTTGTGTGAAATCTATCTCTACCTCTGAACTGGTACGCAACTGGAATAGTACCTTAAATAAGTAGAGTAATTTTGATTAGAATTTTTCTCTTACATACTTCTAAATGCATGGACAATGGCATACATGTTTTTATAAAGCTTCTATTTTTGTGGATATCCGGTAGGTGACAGAGTGAGTTCCCATAACCTTCCCTGTCCCTTGTGCAAACATCTAGCAATTAAGATTAAAGATTTAAAAAATGGTTAACAAAACTAATAAACATCTTCATGGACTGGAAACAGAAAGTGGACTTATAGATAATCATAGTGGGAAAATAGATAAATCTCTCCATAGACTAGAAACACTGAGTTAGAAATGGATTCTGAAGCTGAAGACCTACTGCAATTTGAGAGTGGAAACAGAAAGTGACAGCAAGAGATTTAACTCTTGTGGGAAATAAAAATGAAAACTAGCACACACCTAAGAGTGGAGCCGTATACCATGTAAAATGGGGGTGAAATGAGGAATGGGGTATGACCCCTCCCCAAAATGATTGAAAACTGAAAGAATCTTCAAATGCATTCAGAAATGGAAGCTGCATGGGTGACTGGATTGAGTAGAAATAGCTACTTATCCAGGAAATAGGTGAAGCTTGGTGCTGGCCTCGGGCCAATAATCTTTGTTATCCTATCTCAGGAGTCCTGAGATCTTGGGTTACTCCTGGCCTTTTAGGCATCTGCAATTCCATGATACAGGTAGAGGTGAACACAGAAAGAAGATACATTTCAAAACTCCTGCTCGATGTGAATTTGCATATAAAACTTTCAAAGTGTACGAGGAAAAGTAACCAATATATTAACAAATTTGATAAGACTGAAAATCATTTCCCAAGGAAATGAAAATTTTAAAATTTTGAAAAAAAAAAAAAAACCTTAAAAAAAAATCTTCCTTCAGACAGACAGTATAAAGGCCAGGCTTGGTGGCCAGTGCATGTAATCCAGTATTTTGGGGGTCCGAGGAGGGCGAATTGCTTGAGTCAGGAAGTTCAAGACCAGCCTGGAAAACAGCAAAACCTCTTATAAAAAAAAAAATTAACTGGGCATGGTGACAAGCGCCTGTAGTCCCAGTTACTCAGGATGCTAAGGTGAAAGGATCTGCTGAGGTGCACTCCAGCCTGGGAAACAGAGTGAGACCCTGATTAAAAAAAAAAAGTATAAGGTATTCAAATGTGTAATGTAATAGGTACTCATAGAAGGTTATGTAACAAAATGAGTTGATACGAATTAAATAACAATGCATGTGTAAACATTTCAGAGTGTAGAAAACATATGCAAAACTCAGAGGAAACCATTACAATTACTTCTGTTTTTAATTGTTTTAGTATTTTATCCTCAAATACTAAGGAATAGTGTTATACTTTTATTTCTCTAATTTATTAAATTACCCTCACAGATGTGCTGTTTATCATGTGTAAGTTATTTTTCTATTCTTTTCTACCATCTTAATTTTTTGTTAAATTACCTTTATTATCTTCTTAGGGGTAACCTCAGTGATATTAAATTTGTAGATACAAGTTTCTTGATGCAGTTATTTTGGGCAACAAAAGCATCAGTCAATACTTCAAAGGGTTTTTCATTGAGGTAAGGGAACTGGGCTTTTCTTACCCCCAAATTAATGAGTCCACCAGATACAGGTGACCCTGGAGAGTGTGTGATACTTTAGACAAGGTAGTTCCTAGTACACATGTATGGTTTCAGTTGACTGTGTCAGTAATTTAAGATGAAATAATTTAGTCATCTCGGCTGTTGCCTTGCTAGGCGACTATGTGGCCATTGAAATACCCAAGAAAACTTAGAAAACTATATTTGCTGTGAACCCCTACCTCACGTCTGCTGCACTGTATTCTATACGCCCCCTCTTAGCTCACGTTTGATATGTTATATAAATTCTTAGTCCATGTTTGATATGTTATATAGATTCCTACCTCACATTTACTGAATTTCTGACTCTACCTTAAATCCTGTGAGACTGGGCACATAATAGGTGCCTAGTAGTGACTGCAGTTGT
>CAUYQG010217695.1:0-16963 GCA_963574415.1 Tarsius wallacei
TGGACACATCTATAGAAACAGAAAAAATTAGTAGGAGAATGAGGAGTGATTGCTAACAAACATATAGGGTTTCATTTTGGGATAATTAAATTATTCTAAATTAAACAGTGATGATGATTGCAGAGCTCTGAATATACTAAAATTTACCAAACTGTATACATCAAATTGATGAATTTTGTTATGCGAAATATATCTTTTAAAAGTGTTAATAATCTGTGACAAAATACATATGCTCACCTCACTCTATTTGACAGCAAAGTAATTTCAACATACAGCAAAACATAAACTATTGATTTTTATCTCTCAATTGGATTTTTAGCTTTACAATAAGCAATGCTAACCCTAGAATGAATGCCAAGTTAATTGGTTTATTTATTCTTTTAACAAATGAATGCCTAGTTTGTGTCATACACCTGCAAGGCTCTGGACCATGAGTACCAGTGGCAGTACCAGTGCCATGAGTAATAGTGGATTTACCAATTATTTTGTATCTTATTCATACAAGAACAGCTGGTCTACTGTCTTACTCCCAACAAGTCACATATCTTAAATATACCAAACTCCATCACTTCTATCATTCCTCATGTAATAAAACTACTCTACATCTTACAGATTTGTTCAAAATGTTTACCTTATAAGATTATTAGCCAGCTTTAATTTGTTGATACAGATTAAGTTTCCCCTGTTTACAAACACATGCCTCTCGACTTATGATGGAGTATTTCAAATACAGTATAATAATATTCGCCATATACTTACATAAATAAACATATAATTGAATTAATGCTATGAGTGAGATGTCCAAGGTGTTAAGAGAGTAATTGTCACCTTGACTCTTGGGTCAAAGTTCTTTCCAAGGAAACAGACAGGAGAGTATTTCAGGAAAATAACAATAGCAACTATGGTCAAAACCCAGAGATGGGGGAATGTTTATTTACTTAAGGGAGAAAGCCAGTGTGGTTGGAGTTGATGAGTAAAGGAGTAATGTCAGGACCAACTCTTGCAGAATCTTAAAGGCCGTCACCACAGAGATTAGTGGTGGCTTCTCAACACCCATTTTCAAAGTCTTCATTATGAGTATCCACTTTTTAGCCGCATATTGTCCACCTGGATGAAAGACTTTCTATCCTACCTGCCTTGCAGCCAGGTGTGTTTGTGTGATAAAGTAGTGGACAACTTGAGGTAAGCTGGTCTCAAGGGAGAGAATGTCTTTTTGCACTTTACTTTCTCCTCCCCTTTAGCTGGAAGGTGGATACAGTGACTGAGGGTTAGACAGATATCCTGACCAGGGTGAAAACTGTAGGCTGCAAATGCCAGAAGACAGGAATCCAGGTTTCAGATACCATGTTGTATGAATTAGCCTTAATCTATCTACTTCTTATTTCTTTTAAGTGAGGGAGAAGAAATTTCTATCATGTTAATCCACCGTTATTTAGGTTCTCTATTCCTCACAGTGAAACATAATTAATATATGGCTAAGGATGGGTTAGTCTCTCCTACAAGTACTGGAAAGATCAAAAAGGTTAAGGCATAATTGCCTTTGGCTTTAAAAAACCTCTTTGGCTGTCATATAAAGAATTAATTGAAGTGGGAAATACTGGATAGAGGGAGACCAAGTAGGAAACTACTACAATAATTTAGGTTAAAGATGTTGGTAAATTTAGACTAAAACGGTGTCAGATGGAAAGAAAAGGAAAAATGAATTTGAAACATGTTTAAAATAGAGAATCAACAGGACTTGGTTACTGATCATGGTGAGGAGTGAAGAAAAGGGAGGTGTTAAGGATGATTCCAGTCATTCTAAGATGAGCAACTGGTGGGTTGAGGTGCTATTTCCTGAAATGGGAAACGCTGGAGGAAGAACAGTTTTAAGGGAAAGACCAAGAGTTTAATTTTAGACTTGGAGGGTTTGAAGTGGTTGCAGCTATGGCAGGTTTGCAGTTGAAGGCAAAGAAATGGAGATCAGAAGATAGGTTTAGGTTGAATTTACAAATTAGTGTTGTGGACTGCCCTCAATGAAAACTTACATTGGGGGGAAGGGTCTTGTCTATTGCTTTCCCTCCCCTGCTCTAGTGCTATGCTTTGTAAACTGCAGATTATGATCCCTGAGTAAATATTGTTTTACTTCTTTAGCTTAATTTTAAATGAGATGGAATTTAATAACCATAATGCACCACTCATAGTAAAAGCATAATTTGAATAAGGCTTTTGTTTTCATTTCTATGCAGCATATATATATCTTTACACACACACACACACACACACACACACACGTGGGCAGGCTTTAGTGGATAGATGAACACATAAGCTCTGTAGGCAGATATTTTGTCTATTTTGGTCATTGATGTATACCCATTGCCTAGAATGGTATATGGTAGATGCCCACTAAATATTAATTGAATGAATAAATATGTGGTCATGTATGTATGTATACATTTACTGTTTGACTGTATAAAAACTATTTTTATTATATTAATGTTGTTATAATTTTAGATTTAAATAAAATTTTCAAAAAAAGTCAAAGAGCTTTAAGATACCCTTTATCTGTTACCAAGACGTCTCAAAAGTCAACATTTTACTGCATTCTGTTTCCCTCTCTATATGTAAACATATACCACACACACACACACACACACACACAGAGAATTTTCTGAAGTGCTCAAAAATTGCAAATATAATACCCCTTTACTTGTAAGTCAGTATGTGTCTTAAAAATTGAAATTATTTTATATAACCACAATGTAGGTATCAAAACCAGGAAATTAACACTGAAATAATATTATTATCTGATCTACAGACTATATCGAGATTTTTGGCAGTTGTCCCAATGAAGCCTTGTACAGCAAGAGAAGAGCCAAGATCATGTGCTGTGTTCATCTGTCGTGTCTCTTCAGTCTTTTTAAATCTGGAATGTTTCCTGAGCCTTTCTTTTTATAAAATATGTTTTTACTGTGGGTCAGAATAAAAACAAATTTTCTTACAGTTTCTGCACTAGTGAGTAGTTAGAGTCTAAAATATTACCTTGATCTGCCTTCACAGGGGAAGTCACAGAAGAACATTATCTTTCTTGAAATGGTGGAGAGTAGCTTATAGATCCAATCAGGACACAGTGTTAAGGAAAGGAGAGCAATGAGAACTTCTTTGTTGCTGCACTTGGATTCCGAGAGGATATTAGAGCCCATGATAGGAGGAATTAGGTTACAGACACCTTTGTGTTGAGGGTCTGGAAAGAAGGTACTGGCTGATCTGAGCAGATAGATTCCAAAGAAGAAAATAGAACAGATATTCTAGATCTTTACAGCGTGTGAACACTCTGACATAGTCCTCTGATGGCTAGAGCTTTGGAAGAACCAAAACCTAAGACCTGAGACAGGCACACAAGGAAATCCTCTGGCCACACCTGGCACTGAAGGAGGAAATGTCCTTTTAGGAAATCTATTTGAGCTCTGGATTTACAGTGGCATCTGCCCACTTGGGTATAGGATGCATTGTCAATAGCTGTGTAGTAATAAGAAGCAAAAGTAGTATTAATGAGGAAGATAGAATTCCGGGTTTTTCTAGTGAGAAGCTGACTCACTGCACCCTAGCCCCATCTTAGACTTATGATACAGTATTGTCAAGCCTTCTTGAGTTATCAAGAGAAGGATGGACCCTCAAGGGAAAAAAAATACGTAAATGTTTGCTAATGTGGAAGGTAAGGGTCCCAACTAACCAGCTCTAATTCAAGTTGCAAAATAAAAACATGGGTTTGTGTTTGCACAATGAGTCTTTGAAACAAGTCCCGCTAGTCACAGATTGTTTTTAAAATATAGGAGGTAGGGAAATCTCCTAGGGAGAGAGGAAAGAATGAAAAGAGCCCAGGGCTGAGCTTAAGGAACACCATCATTTTAAAGTCAGGCAGAGAAGTAGTTGTCACAGTAGATTTAAAAGAAAAAGTCACTTCCATTGGGCAAGAAGGGCAACTGGAAGAGTGCAGGTCCCATAAGCTAAGAACCAGGGTTTCAAGATGGTGGAAATGCTAACACATGGCTGAACTTTATCTGGGAATGTTTGCATCCTACAAAGAAGGATTATTGTACTCTTATTTTTGTACCCAGAATTTTCTGTGTCCAGTGCTATTATAAAGCTGTGGATGTCTATGGCAAGATCCAGCAGTTAAAAAGCCTATCAGAACTCATGGCTACCAGTCATGGAAGCTATTTTCACTATCTCAGATACCTAGGAGAGAGGAATGGACTAGGGAAATGTGCAAAAGTCAAGGGTGCTCTGCAGCCACCATAGTCAAGGTCCTATAGCAGATACCCTGCTATTGCCCCTTCACTAATTATGCCTCCAGTCAGCTCACATGCTCCTGTCACTCACTGAAATCCAATGCACTAGGACTAGACACCTACCCCTGGGGTGAACCTAGATGGGGAGAAGCAGAATCCAGTTTTCTCAACCTCCGTTTTGTTTTGGTTTCACTTAAAACTTGATCCTCTTTTGTGATTTAAGGCTCCCATCTCCTCCTTAGTATACGCAGGGAGGAGAATAAGCATGCCTTGACCCACCTGGATATAATGGTGACTGTGTGTGAACACGTGCCTCTATGGTCAGGTGGTAGGCTCCAGTATGCTGCACAGATGAGGTGTTCCCACCTGAACACAGGGCTGTGTCTCCTAGCTGACCCCAAAGCTGGTGAGAACAAGCAGCTTTGCCTCCCTTGTTCTGCACCCTCCTTTTTACCATCCTCCCCTTGCCACCGCCATGCCATAACTGTCCTGACAAAATCACAATCCTTGTGCAGTCTTCTGTGGACCTCTCAGGCTGCAAGCACCAGGCCTCTTGGCAACTGGTAAATCTGCAGGAGAAGGGAATCTCCTAGGCCCACTTTGCCTGACAATGCCACGCCATGCCATCTTGCTCAAGTTACAGTTGTTTTCTCCTGTTCTAGTCACTAGGGGCAAATCAGAAAGCCAGCTGGCTATGCAGATAGCCATGGAGAGGGGCAGGGAGTGGCTGGAGGTGCTCCCTTGGCTGTGGGAAGCATTTTCCTCTCTCCCAAGTAGGTAGGAATCAATGACACTCTCTCCCAAACACTGCACTTCCCCAAAGGTGCTTCTCCCTTCTCCCAGTCCTTCCTTTCCATCCCATAAGATAGAGTGGCGGGGAGGATGGAAGTGATGGAGGAGGCCTCCCAGTAAGCTCTGGCAGATGGTAGCTGGCCCCAACCACTGAGGGTCCAGGTTTGCCTTGGTGCCAGCAGCTGCATACAACTTAGACTTTGGTGGGAATACCATGGAGATAACAAAGAGATCAAATTTCAGGTGATTTTATTATTATTTTTAAATGTTCTATGAATGGTGTAGCTACTCATTGCCTGCAGCCTGTAATGGACTGCACTCGCCTTCTCGCCCTTGAAACACTACTAGACGGCAATCTGGGTTTAGAAAGAGGACAATCAGTGTGGTCATAGATACATTTCCAAGATATCAGGAAAACTTAACATTGTAATCTTGTATTAAATATTCCCTGAGTGGAAGGTCAGAAAGAGAATTGGATGATGGACAACTGAGGAACAGTGGGGAGAAACACATTTCCACTACAATGAGTTGATGAGTATTAGAGAGAAGTTGTATGTGTGCATGTATGTGTAGAAATATTTTTTATGTACACTTGCAATTCCTCACACCTATACACACTAGGAATCAAGGGTTGCATATCAGCAGGCAAAGTAGATAAGCTCTTACTGCAGTGGATTGAAGGGTGTCTCAGATCTCTCTCTCTCCCCACTGCCAGTGTGCAAATATCCAACTTCTGAGGTTCTTTCCTTTGTGAATGTGATTCTCAGGCCATTATTCTTTTAGATTTCCTCCTCAGAAACCTCTGCAAAAATATTCTGCTCCTTCTCCGAATCCCAATCGCTTTGTCTAAAGGCAGGAATCTCATTAAGTCATCATGGTCGTAGCCACGGTGCCAAATACAGTGCATATACTGGGTGGTCAACAAATAAATACTGAGTGAATTAACATAAAATAATGTATGGGAATTCTAGAAATCTAAGTCACAGCACGTCAAGGGCATTCAGACTAGTTTCCTTCTCAGAGGAAAGACAGAGGGCAGCTTAAGAATCCCATGTTGGCTTTGGGCTATTAGAATGTTAACAACACATTGAAAAGAATTCACAAAAGTGGCATCAAAATGATGACATCAGAACATCTTGTACCCATTCCAGCTTCATTAAATAACCTCAGGCTAGTTGTTTAATTTCTCTGATCTCAATTTTTCATCTATAAATTATCAAGATTGGATTAAGCCTTTTCTAAAGTTCTTTTTCCTTTGATCCTCTTCCTTGCTGTAGGGTGGGGAGACCACTTCTGTTATTGTTTACTTGTCATCCTGTTGCGTTTCTTTCTATATGCACTCCACTCCTTAAAATGTCTGTAATGATTTCCCAATACCTACAGGACATGTTCAAACTCCTTCCATTAACATTCAAGACTCTCTCTAACCCATATTTTGCTTATATTTTCAGGCTTATTTCTCACCAGTCCCCTATTTTAAGCTTCCCTTGCCTCAGATAGTCTATTTATGTTTTTTCCCATTACTCAAATACTTCTGTTTACATTTGTGATCGTTAATTTTACACGTCAACTTGACTGGGTTAAGAGATTACCAGAAAGCTGGTTAAGCATTATTTCTGAGTGTGTTTGTGTTTACAGAACAGATTAGCATTTGAATTAATAGACTAAGTAATGATATCCAATTGTCCAATCTGCTGAGGGCCTAAACAGAACAAAAAGTGGAGGAAGGGCAAATTTGTTCTCTTTCTTCTGGAACTGAGACTTCCTTCTTCTCCTACCTTTAAATAACAGAACCCCGGGTTCTCTAGCCTTTGAACTCCAGGACTTGTATCAGCTCTCTCACCCACCCTTGGACTGAGACACAACATCGTTGGCTCCCCTGGTTCTCAAACCTGGTTCTCAAGACTTACCTACACCACTGGCATTCCTGGGTCTCTAGATTGCAGATGGCCTGACATGGGATTTCTCAGCCTCCATTAACACATGAGCCAATTCATATAATAAATCCCCTCTTATGTAAATCTTTGTATGTATTTATGTAACTATCAATCCATCCACCTTGTTTGTTCTGTTTCTTTGGAGAGTCCTGACTAATACAATCAATGTAGAATTCCCATATCCTCCTGTCTCACCTTGAAATCCCCTTTATTCTTCAAAACTAAGCTCAAATACAACTTTTTTCAGGGAGTCTTCTATATCTAGACGTGACAGTTCTTTTAAATTCTTACCTCTATAGTGTTTTCATCATGTCTTTTATTTTAAATATTTTTGTACTTGTGTCACTGATATCTTCAAGGTTGCATGTTCATTAAGGGTGGAAACAATTACTTAGAAATCTTTAGTTTTGTGTAACCCTGCCAATAGTGCCCCGCAGAAACAGTGCGGAGGAGAATGAATATTTATTTATGTACCTATTATACAAAGAGTTTTACATAAACATCTAATTTAGTACTTATAATTATCCCATGAAGGTACAAATAATTGTTCTCATTTTACATGTGTGAAAAGTAACACTCAAAGAGGTTTAAGAACTTGCTAATTATTAATATGTAGTAAGTGGTAGGGAATCATGACCAGATGTATCTGATTCAAATTAAATTTACAAATTAAATTTACAAATTAAAGTTTGTAATTGTTCCCACCAAAAAATGTACAATATTTTTTGAAAATTTTAGAATTGTGGGGTACATATGAGGATTTGCTACATAAGTATATTGAATGAAGGCGAGGTTTGGTCTTCTGGTGAGCACCCCATCCAGTAATGGGCATGGTACCCAATGGATAGTTTTGTATCCCTTATCCCTTCTCCCTCTCTTCTTTCCTCCCTCCCTCTCTCCTTCTCTCCTTCTCTCCTTTAGCAGTGCTCAACATTTATTGTTCCCATCCTTGTGCCCATGTGCCCAATGTTTAGTGCCCACTTATGTGTAAGAACATGCAGTATTCAGTTCTTTGTTTATGTGATGATTCACTTAGAATGACGGTCTCCAGCTTCATCCATGTTGCTGCAAAAGACATTATTTTATTTCTCTTTATGGCTGCGTAGTATTCCATCATGTATATAAACCACATTTTCTTTATCCAGTCTACCTCTGATGGGCATCTGGGTTGGTTCCATATTTTTGCTATTGTGACTAGTACTACAAGAAATATATGTATGCATTTGTCTTTTTGGTAGAGCAATTTGTGTTCCTTTGGGTATATTCCCAGGAGTGGGATTGCTGGGTCGAATGGTAGCTCTATTCTTGGTTCTTTGAGAAATATACAATCTGCTTTCCACAAAGGTTGAACTAGCTTACATTCCCACTAACAGTGTATAAGCATTCCCTTTTCTCTGCAACCTTACTGACACCTATTACTTTTGACTTTTTAATGATAATCATTCTGACTGATGTGAGGTGGTATCTCATTGCAGTTTTGATTTTGCATTTCTCTGATGATTAGTGAAGCTGCGCATTTTTTCATATGTTTGTTGGCTGTTTGGATGTCTTCCTTTGAGAAGTATTTATCTATGTTCTTTGCCCACTTTTTAATGGGATTATTTGTTTTCTTCCTGTAAATTCATTTGAGTTCCTTATAGGTTTTGGTTGTTAGACCTTTGTTGGATGTATAGTTTGCAAATGTTGTTTTCCCATTCTATGGCTTGTCCCTTTAATTTTTTGATTATTTCTTTTGCTGTGCAAAGCTTTTAAGTTTGATGAGGTCCTACTTGTCAATTTTAGTTTTGGTTGCATTTGCTTGTGAGGACTTGACATTGCTCGGGCCTAGGCTTATGACCAGGAGAGTATTCCCTAGGTTTTCTTCTATGATTCTTATAGATGGAGGTTCTACACTTAAGTTTTTTATCCATTTTGAGTTAATTGTTTATACAGTGATAGATAGGGGTCTAGTTTAATTCTTCTGCATGTGGCTAGCCAGTTTTCTAAGCACCATTTGCTGAATAGAGTTTCCTTTTCCCCATGTTTGTTTTTGTTTACTTTGTCAAAGATGAGTTGGTTGAAGGTCTATGGTTTGAGTTCTAGGTTCTCTGTCCTGTTCCATTGGTCTGTGTTTCTTTTCATACCAGCACCATTTTGTTTTGAAGTCTGGGAGTGTGATGTCACCAGATTTGTTCTATTTGCTGAGAACTGCTTTAGCTATTTGAGCTCTTTTTTGCTTCCATATGAATTTAAGTATTGTGTCCTCCAAGTCTGTGAAAAAATATTGTTAGTAGTCTGATAGGGAGTACATTGAATTTGTAGATTGCTTTGGATAGAATGAACATTTTGGTTGATTCTTCCAGTTCATGAGCATAGATGTTCTACCATGTTTCTGTGCCAACTTTGCTTTCTTTGAGCAGTGTTTTGTGGTTCTCATTGTAAAAAGCTTTCACCTCTTTGGTTAGATGAATATCAAAGTATTTTAGTTTTTTTAGCTATTGTGAATGGGATTGTGTTTTTGATTTGATTCTCAGCCTGCTTGCTGTTGGTATATAAACATGCTACTAATTTTTGCACATTAGTTTTGTATCACAATACTTTACCAAAGTCAGTTATCAGTGCAAGGAAATATTTAGCAGACTCTTTAGGGTTTTCTAAGTATAGGGTCATACCATCTGCAAAGAGGAATAATTTGACTTCCTCTTTCTATTTGTATACCTCTAATTTATTTCTCCTGTTTAATTCCTCTGGTTAGGACTTCCAATTCTATGTTAAATATGAATAATGAGAATGGACATCTATATCTTGTTCCCGTTCGTAGAGGGAATTCTTTCAGCTTCTGCCGGTTAAGTATGATTTTGGCTGCAGGTTTTTCATAGATGACTCATTATTTTGAGGAATGTTCCTTCAATGCCTGGTGTTTGAAGGTTTTTATCAAGAAAGAATGTTGGATTTGTATCAAATGCTCTTTCTGCATCTATTGAGATAGTCATGTGGTTCTTGGTTTTACATCCGTTTGTGACGTGAATTACATTTATTGATTTGCATATGTTGAAACAGTCTTGCTTCTCAGAAATGAAGCCCATCTGGTCATGATGAATGATCCCTGTAATGTGCTGTTGGATGCAATTTGCTGGTATCTCTTTGAGAATTTTTGCATCTACGTTCATCAGTGAAATTGGGCTAAGGTTTTCTTTCTTTGTTGGGTCTTTGCCACCTTGAGATATCAGGATATTGGTCATAAAATGAGTTGCTTAGACTAGTTTCAGTAAGATTGGTATCAGCTCTTCCTTGTTTATCTGGTAAAATTCAGCTGAGAAACCACTTGACCCAGGGCTTATTATGGCAGAGAGGTTTCTTATTACTGAATCAATTTCTTAGCTGGATCTGGTTAGGATTTTAATTTAAACATGTTTCAATCTTGGGGGATTCTATGTTGCCAGAGATTCCTTCATTTCCTCCAGATTATTTTAGATTACTCAATACAGATGTATGTAGTAACATCTGAATTTTTTTTATTTATTCAGGGTAGGTTGTAACATTGGCTTTTTCATTTCTGATTGTGTTTATTCCTCTCTCTCTCTCTCTCTCTCTCTCTGTCTAGTTCTTTCTTTTTCTCTCTTCCTCTCTCCCCCTCTTTGTTAACCTGGCCAGGGGTCTGTCAATCTTATTTATCCTTTCAAAGAACCAGCTTTTGACTCACTGATCCTTTATATGATTGGTTTTGGTCTCTATTTCATTTAGCTGTGTTTTTATTTTGATAATTTCTGTTCTTCTAAAGGTTTGGGAATCAGATTGCTCTTGTCTTCCAGTTCCCTTAAGTGCAATGTTAGACTGTTTACTTGCAATATCTATTTTGTTGATGTGTGCATGCAGTGTTATAAACTTCCCTCTCAATATGGATTTCATGGTGTTTCAGAGTCTTTGGTATGTTGTGTCTTTAATTTGTTTATAGGAATCTTTTCATTTCTGTCTTGATTTCTATGTTGACCCAAAAGACATTTAAAAGCATGCAGTTTAATTCCCATGTATTTTTGTGTTTTGAGGGTTTCCTGCTTGTGATTATATTTCTTTTTATTCTGCTGTGGTCTGAGAAGATATTTTGGTATTATTTTGACTTTTTGAAATTTGTTCACACTTGGTTTATGTCCAAGTATGTGGTCAATCTTAGAGTATGTTCCATGTGTTGATGAGCAAAGTGCTCTGTAGATGTACATTATATTTATTTGGTCGAGTATTGAGTTAAGGTTCCAGATTTCTTTGTTAATTTTCTGCATCAATAATCTGTTTAAAGCTATTAGTGAGGTATTGAAGTTTCTGACTATTATTGTACAGCTGTCTATGTTCTCTCTTAGATTAATTAGCAATTGCTTTATAAATCTAAATGCTCCTATGTTGGGTACAAATACATTCAAGATGGATATTTCTTGCTGATGAATTGAACCCTTTATCATTATGCAATATCCTTCACTGTCCTTTTAACTTTTATTATTTAAAGTGTGTTTTATTTGATATAAGAATAGGTACTCCTCCTCTTTTTTGTCTTCCATTTGCCTGGAAGATCTTTCTCTAGTCCTTTACCTTGAGCCTGTGGGTGTTATTTGCAGTGAGATGAATTTCCTGAAGGCAGCAGAAGGATGGATCTTCTTTATCCAATTTGCCACTCTGTGTCTTTTGAGTGTCATGTTTTGTCCATTCATGTTTAAGTTAATTATTGATACGTGGAGGTTTGTTTCTGTCATATTGATATTAATAGGCTGGTTGTGTTCTAGGTTTTATGGTTGATTTATATGATCTGTAGCATCTGTACTTTCATATGCTTTTGCAATAGATGGAACTATTCTTTCATTCCTGTTCTTAGAACTTTCTTAAACATCTCCTGAAAGGCTGGTCTGGTGGTAGCATCTTCTTTTAGTAATACCATGTCTGGGAAGGATTTCGACTCTCTTTCCAGGGTTTAGGTTGACAGGGTAGGAGGTTCTTGGTTGGAATTGCTTTTGTTTAAAAATGTTAAATCTTCTGACTTGTAAGATTTCTGCTGCAATTCTGATGGCTCTTCCATATTAGGTGGTCTTGCCCTTCTCTCTAGTTGCCTTTAGGGTTTTTTCTTTCATACTTACCTTAGCAAGTTTGGTTATCATGTGCCTTAAGAATGGTCTTCCTGTGTAATACTTCACGGGAGTTCTCTGGATTTCTTGTGTCTGCATGGCCACCTCTAGTGAGGTAGGGGAAGTTTTCTTGGATGACATCTTGGAAGGCTTATTCCAGAGTGTTCTCTGTTTTCCTTTCTCTCTTAGAAATGCCAGTCAGTCATATATTGGGTCTCTTTACATAATCCTAGGTCTTCTGTAGACTTTATTCATTTTTCCTAATAGTTTTCTCCTTATTTTTGTCTGACTGAGTCAATTCAGTAGTTTGATCATCAAACTCTGAGATTTCTTCCTGTGCCTGGTCGATTCTGCTGTTAAGGTTTGCTATTGTGTTTTGAAATTCCAGGAGTGAATTATTCATTTCCACAAGTTGGATTTGATTCATTCTTAGAATGGCCAGGGGAGCTTTCACTTCCTTTACTGGTATTATGGCCTGGCTTATTTGAGTATCTACTTTCTCCCAGATCATGTTGAGTCTCTTTGACATCTGTAGTCTGAATTCTATGACTGTCATCAGGAACAGGTCATTCCGGATGGATCCCATTGCTTGGGATCTGAGAGGCCTCTTTGTGGGCATAAAATCATCAATGCTTTGGGAAATGCCAGTGTTTTCTTGCTGGTTCTTCATCATCTGTGAAGGCAGTCTCTTCTCTTTTTATTTATACATTTGTTTTTTATTTGATAAAGTTGCTGTTATTAAAGTGATGGTTTGTGTTGTTTTCTCACTTGACCTCTCTCTTCTATACCACCTATAGAAGAGCAGAGGTGGGAAGGAGGGTGGCAAGCTGAGAAGAAACTGTCTGGCACTGCTTCACTGATGCAGTCTGGCAGGGGTGGGGCAAGTCTTTTTCTCCAGATCAGTGGCTTTCCCCTTTCTCTGGCACAAGCACCAAAGGTCTTATCTGGCCAGAATCTCTGATGCCCCCCTCCCCAGATCATGCATCTCATCAGTAGGATTGACGGGCAGACAGGAGGGGCCCCAATGGCTCTACTCAGGCACAGGTGTTCTGGGGGTGTGGAAGTGGCCTCCTCTTGTCTAGGTGAGTCTCTGCTTCTCTCAAATAGGGTTAGAATGGAAGCCACACCTTTCTCAGAGCTCTGGTATTTCTCCCTCAGTCTGCAGGTAGACAGGACTGCCACAACTGCACTGTGCAAAGATGCACCACCTCCTAGTTCTGGTAATCACAGTGATGGTGGCCTCTAGAAGGTAAGCTGCATTTTCAGCCTTGATCTGGGGTCAGAAAGGGCACTGGTAATACTGAAGAAATGTCCCCAAGTGAATGTGTCACCCTTGCTGGGGACTGGAACCCTGAGGAGTACCTGCATGGCACAGACTATCCCTTCAGGGTGAGTCCCATTAAACCTCTCCATGGAAGGGGGTGAAGGCTCCAGGGTTCACCAGGAACTGGAGTCCCTCAGTCCCTACGTGGCTCCGATCAGTGCTTCTGTTCCAATTCTGGACAGCTCTTCGCACCTGGCTGGTGTGGGAAGGTGTTCATTGGGAAGGCCTGGGCTGTCCCTTCCTTGACTAGGACTGCAGAGGCTCCTGAGAGAGAGAGAGAGTAAAGACTCTTGTGTTCACTCACGCTTCCTTCTCCAAGAGTGCTTTCCCTATCTTGTGTCAAGGCCACTTCTGGGAGTGTCTGGGGCTTGGAGCTGTCCCTTCTCTGCAATCCCAGGTGACTATCTGACAGATCTCAGTTTGTGTTTCCAGGCAGACCCTCAAAGCATCAGGCTCACTTCTTCTTTTAGCTTTCTTTGCGGCGCATGGCAATCGTCCAATGTCTCCAATCCCTCCCCCCAAAATGTACAATTTATATAACAGTTGCTCAATCAGTATTGATAAACATATGGTAAACCACAATGGCAGAGACAGTAAGTGCTCACCAAACATCTGTGCACTCCTCTGAGTTCCCCAGCCTCTCTTCAGTTAGGTTGGAAGTACATGACTGAGTTCTGGCCAGTGGAGGCCATGTGTTTCTGATGGTTACAGGATGGTGGCACACTTGCTACCAGAATCAGATAGGGACTGATAGAAAATAAGCTTTTTCTTGCTAAGCTACTGAGATTTTAAGACTTATCTCTTGTTAATTAAGATTTATTTGTTGGTTATTCAGAATAATAAGGTTACTGAACAAATGAGCAAACTTAATGTAATAATATACTGTTCTAAGAAGATTTATTAAACATTATCTAGGTGTCCATTTACTTGTTTCTTGTAACTTTGTTGCTGCTCTTAGAAGGGTCAGTCAAGGTCACTGTTGTTCTTAGAGTAGATGTCAATGAGACCCTAATCCTTGAGCATATGCATTGAGAACTATAATTTCAAGACACATGTATATGTGTTGATGAGGCATGCCCCTCCTTCCCCAGGCAGATTTCCACTACTGCCAATTCCACAGCCCCGTCCCCCAACTCCCCACAGTTTCCCACTACTGTCAATCCTTTTCTTATAGTATTATGATAGCTGTTCAAAGTTCACTTATGAGTGAGAACATGTGATACTCAGTTCTTTGTTTCTGTGAAAGATCACTCAGTATTATAGACTCTAATTCCATCCAAGTTGCTGTGAAGTTCATGATTTTGTTCTTCTTTGTGGCTGCGTAATATTCCATTTTGTATATGTACCACATTTTTTTTATCCAGTTCTCTTTTGATGGGCAACACAGTTGATCATTTTTATCTCTTTCCTTCCCCTCTCAGGTCTCCCTATTCTCTGAGACACAGCAGTACTGAAATTAAGCCAGTTAACCCTGCAAAGGCCTCGAAGTGTTCAGGTAAAAGGAAGAGTTACACCTCTCTCAGTTTAAATCAAAAGCTAGAAATAATGAGGTTCAGTGAGGAAGGCATGTCAAAAGTCAAGGTAGGCCAAAAGTTTGGCCTCTTGTGCCAGACAGTTAGTCAAATTGTACATGCAAAGGAAAAGTTCTTGAAGGAAATTAAAAATGCTACTTCAGTGAACACATGAATAATAAGAAAGCAAAACAAGAGTCTATAATACTGAGTGATCTATCACAGAAACAAAGAACTAGGTACCATATGTTCTCATTCATAAGCAGGCCCTGAACAATTATAATACTATAAGAAAGGGATTGGCAGTAGTGGGGAACTGCCAGGAGGGAGGTAGGCATACCTCATCAATAAGGGTACCTGGTCTCAAACCAGGTGAAGTGGGGACCAAAGTGAGGCCCAAACTTTACCTACACAGTGATCATTTGTTTACCTAACCCTGAATTATACCCCACAACTTTAAAATAAAAAATAATAATAATTTTAAAAAAGAAAGCAAAACAACTTTATTACTGACATAGAGAAAGTTTTGGTGGTCTAGATGGAAGCAGATATCCGATCTAACCAGTCACAATAGTCTCTTAAGCCAAAGTTTAATCCAGAGCAAGGTCCTAACTCTCTTCTATTTTCTGAAGTCCAAGAGGAGTGAGGAAATTGCAGAAAAAAAGTTTGAAACTAGTGGTAGTTGGTTCATGAGGTTTAAGGAAAGAAATCATCTCCATAACATAAAAAATGTAAGGTGAAGTAATAGGTGATGATAGAGAAGCTGCTGCAAGTTATCTAGAAGATCTAGTTGGCCATTGATGAACGTAACTAAAGAACAGATTTTCAATGTAGATGAAATAGCCTTCTATTGGAAGAAGTTGCCTTCTAGGACTTTAATAGCTAAAGAGAAGTCAATATCTGGTTTCAAACCTTCAAAGGACATACTGATGCTCTTGATAGGAGCTAATGTGCTGGTAACTTTATGTTGAAGCCAATGCTCACTTGCCATTCAAAGATCCTAGGACCCTTAAGAAATCTATTCTACCTGTGCTTGTAAATGGAACAACAAAGTTGGATGGCAGCACATCTGCTTACAGCATGGTTTACTGAATATTTTAAGTCCACTGTGAAGCCCTACTGCTCAGAAAAAAGATTACTTTTAAAATATTACTGCTTATTGACAATTTGGTCAACCAAGAGTTCTGATAGAGTTGTGTGAGGAGGTTAATGTTGTCTTCATGCCTGCTGAGATCTTAAGTATCAAGGAATAATTTCAACTTTAAAGTCTTTGAGAAATACATTTTATAAGGCTTTAGCTACCACAGAGATACCGCTGACAAATCTTCACAAAGTCAACTGAAAATCTTCTGGAAAGGATTCACCATTCTAGATGCCATAAAGAACATTCATAATTCAAAGGAAGAGGTCAAAATATCAATGTTAACAGGAATTTGGAAGAGTGAATTTCAACCTTCATGGATAAATTTGAGGGGTTCAAGTTTAGTGAAAGAAACAATTGCAGATGGCATGGAAATAGCAAGAGAACTAAAATTAAAAGTGAAGCCTGAAGATGTGCCTGAATTGCTGGAATTTCATGACACAACTTGAATGAATAAAAACTTGCTTCTTATGGATGAGCAAAGATAGTGGTCTCTTAAGATGGAATCTACTCCCAGTGAAGATGCTGTGAACATTGTGAAAATGACAACAAAACAATTTAGAACATTACATTAACTCAGTTGATAAAGTAGTGTCAGGGAGAGAATTCACTCCAGTCTGAAAGAAGTTCTACTGTGGGTATAATGTCATCAAATAGCATCACATGAAACAGAGAAATCTTTTGTAAAAGGAAGAGTGAGTTGATGCAGCAAACTTCATTGTTGTCTCATTAGCCGGGCTCGGTGACTCAGCCTGTAATCCCGTGCCTTTGGGAGGCTGAGGTGAGTGGATTGCCTGAGCCCGCGGGTTCGAGACCTGCCTGGGCAAGCGAGACCTCATCTCTACAATAAATCAAAAAATCAGCCGGGCGTGGTAGCGCGCGCCTGTAGTTCCAGCTACT
>CAUYQG010217696.1:0-25937 GCA_963574415.1 Tarsius wallacei
CTCCCAAAGTGCTGGGATTGCCGGCATGAACCACCACACCCAGTTCTTTTATTCATTTTTATTTTCATTTAAAGTTTTCTGGGGCTTTTTGATGATCAGATACAGTCCCAGAGCCAAAATTCACAGGTTGGGAGGCTGAGGTGAGTGGATTGCCTGAGCCCGCGGGTTCGAGACCCGCCTAGGCAACTTGGCGAGACCTCATCTCTACAATAAATCAAAAAATCAGCCGGGCGTGGTAGCGCGTGCCTGTAGTTTCAGCTACTTGGAAGGCTGAGGCAGAAGGATCGCCGGAGCCCAGCAGGTCGAGGCTGCGGTGGCCGGGAGCGGCCACTGCACTCCAGTCTGCGCGACAGAGTGAGACTCCAACTCAAAAAAAAAAAAAAAAAGATCTGAAACTTGAGTTTAGATTTCATATTATTGTAGTTCTCCTGCCAAGGCCAAGATTGGGCACTCCAGCTATTTTGTTTTTACTTCCCATTAGTAGATATCTGCAATCCCCAATGGATGTTGGTTTATGGTCCATAATCAACAGATAAATTCATTAATAATTTACAGTGAGTTTTTAAATACAGAGGTCCTATGGTCTCAAAATATTCTGATTCAACTGGTCTAGAGTAAGCATTGGAAATCAGCATGCATTTTTAGCTCTTCAGAATTTCTGATGATAAACAGATTTAGGGACCATTAAGTTACCTAGGAGTATTGGGGAAAGAATTAAGTAAATAGATTGGTCTGCTCATTTTGAAAAGTTCATTGTAGAAACTTGCAGAGAGAGTTTTAGAGGGGGAAGGAAGTAGCAGAATGTTGAGTAAAAATAGAGAGGAGGTTTAGCAAATTTTTGGAATGAGCATAGAGGAAATTTAAACAATGACCTGAGGAGCTTATATTTTGGGCAGTGATGAAGATTGCAGGGTTATCTTTTAGTTAGCTTCAAGACAATCAGGATCAAAAGTCCAAGTAGTTCCCTCAGGCCTTTGAGGACATAGATGCAACCTGGTAAGGCAAGCAGGAGGGGGTGAACTTCCATGCCATCCTCAAGACTAGGGGCAGCAGCTATACTATATGCTCAATGCAAGGAACGTTTCCTGGTCATCAGATTATGTCCCAGATCAGATTAATGACATCTTATACACACACATAGTATTTTTCTGAGAAAGGGTCTAGTTTGAATAAAAATAATTTTAGGTGAGGCACAATTTGCTGTTCTGTGTATCATCTTGTGATTCAACACCTAGTGTGCCTTGATTGAATTTTCTCAAGAAAAGAATGCAAGAAGCAGAAAAGTGAGTCAAGTGGGACTTGCTACAGTGGGAACGTAGACATTAATTAAGAAAACAAAACCTTAATAGACCTTGAACCATGACCCTCCACCCATCCCTCAAAAAAAAAAAAAAAAGATATGTTCATGTCTTAATCCAGAACCTGTGAGCATGTAACAATTTGGAAAAGGGTTTTTGTAGATGCAATTGAGTTCAGGATCTTGAGATAAGATCATTCTGGATGATCCTGGTGAGCCTTAACCCAATGGCAAATGTCTTTATAAGAGAAACACAGAGGAGAGAGACAGAGAAGAAAGAGAAGAGAAGGCAGAGATGAGCCAGTAAACACCTGGAACCACCAAAAGCTAGAAGGAGTGAGAAAGGATTTTCCCTTGCAGCCTCCAGGTGGAACACGCCCCTGTCAATATCTTGATTTTGGATTTCTCATCTCCAAAATGATGACAGAACAAATGTTAGTTGTTTTAAGCCACTCGGTCTATGGTAATTTGTTACAGCAGCTTTAGGAAATGAATGCATACCTCCACCATGACAAAGTGGGGAGACATTCTTCTCTCACTACTGTTTTGTGCAATGTATAAGTGATGGAAAAGGGAAAGGAGATGACGCCAATGAGGAGGTGTGCAAAGGTCTCAACTTAATGGGAAAGGCAGATGGTAAGAAAGATGGTGGAGGAGTGCATTATAAGGACCATGCTAGGAGATGGAATACTGTCAGTGCCTGCCATCCCTACAGCCAAGAAAGCAGAGACAACAGAGACAAAAGCAGTGGTAGAGGAACTGGTCACCTTGGAGAATTTCAGTGGTCAGTAGAGTCACCAAATCTGCTCAGGATTGTACCTCAGGAATGAGGGGTTCATTGGGAACAAGCTCCCTATGATTCTTCCAGTGGGAGGTCCATGCACCCCTCCTCTCAGACACTAGGTGGATAGAAGTGGCAGCACCCCGGTTATGTGCTCAATGCTTATTCATTCTATGCCAGTTTTTCTTGAATTATCTTAGACTATATCGCTGTGTCAAACAAAACCAAAATGCTGCCTGAGGGAATAATTGCTAGAAAAGAAGAAGTGGCTTGGGAGAAATCTACATTTTCATATGTTTATTCAACCTTTCTCCTGTGTTGGGTGAGCAGAAGGAACATTCCTCCAAACAGTCACATAAGAAAGAGTAAGGCTCTGTTCTCATCAGAGCCAAATAAAGACAAGCGGGTACCCAAGAGAGGATAATATCATCAAACTAGTATTTCTTAAATATTTGCTAACCATTTACTTAACAGAGGAGGGAACAGGGGGATTTCTGCTCGTATCTTGAACACAATGTGATAGTAAATTTTTAAGGAAACTCTTCTGCGTTTTAATTTATTTTCATTTACTAAAGCAGAATCAATACATGTAAAAAAAAAATCCTTCGTAAAATCCTCTTATTTTTTAATAGTTTTTTGTTCTCCAGTTTACTTTCATTATTTACTGGAGCAGACAACTTCTTAAGACACATATCAGTGGTTTAAAAAAGATAACTAAAAGAATCATTTAATTTCACTGAACTGTACTGTAACTCATGATGTTTGTTCAGATTGCCAACATAAGTAATATGAAAAACTTGGCAGACACAGATCAGCACAAGAGAGGAGGACTTTAATATTTCTGCTCCAGACCTGAAACTATATTTGCTGGTGTAGAAGCCATTCCTAGTTTACCGGTTATAGGAGAAGTTATACCTGAAGATGAGTAAAGCAATGCCATATTTCTATGAACTTTTGTGTTTTATAGATGGACATCTTGAGCAGCTTGCTTGCTTTCTTCTCCTTAATTTGAGTGTGGGTCTGATGACAGAATCCATCCATTGGCCTTTGCTTCAGACTGGGGCCTGTGGACTATTTAAGCCTATGGACAAAGGCTCTGTGAGTCTAAATTCTTCAAGTCTCCATTCTTCAAGACACAGTGTACATCCTGTAGTTTCCAATGAGTCATTTCGATGCTGCAGTTGACACAAAGCTCTTTCCTATTGAGCCATTATAATTATTGCATATGAGTTAATTCTGGAACTTAATTAACATTTTTTATTAAAACTTTGAGTTTGCAAAGTGCTTAGTCCTAAATGATAGATTTTGATCATTATGGAAAGTCTGTGAGGTAGGGTTTAAGATTATTATTTTCAATTTTCAAGACAATAAGCCTTGAAATGCTTTGACCAGGATTACACATGCAGGGAGTGATAGTGCCAGGATTCTGCCCAGGTCATTCGTTCACTTTTCTGGCTACAAATATCATCTTTCATTGACTCTAAGATGCACTTTTTTGTTGTTGTTTACATTTTAACATCTCTAAAACTGTTTTGATGTGTTTAGTTGGCATTATTTTTGTTTCTTAGGAGTATAACAGATAATAAACTGGTGTTCCTACCATAATGATCTCTTAGATTAGGTGGAATATTGTATTTGATGAGGGTTTTCCATATGCGTGAAGCTTTGCTGGGCACTGAGAATAAAACTGTGAGTGACATAGCTGTCTTTCTCACTCCTGTGGAGATTTCAGTGTTTCACCCTGCGTCTTTATACCACCCAACCCCAGACTGCTGAAAATCATTTTCCATTTGTCCCATGTGTTAGAAACAATAGTCTTAACAAAATTACAGGCACGTGCTGCATCTAGCTGAATTGCCTTTCTTGTATGTAACCTGTGATAACTTTCCAGTGTACTTTTTCTATTGCTTACTTCGGCTTTCCACATCAAATAGAAAGTGGTCCCAGGTGGTAGAATCATTATATTGATCCAGACTTTTAAAATATTTCTTCTGGACCTTAGGAAATCACAAATGGGTCCGGGAAATGGAGACACTAACAGAGATCTACAGCTCTGTATGCTGTAATTTGCTAGTATAGGATCTGAATCCTTAGGAGCAAGTGGTGGTTGAAAGTAACCCTTCCCCGGCATATACTGCCCCCAGATGCCACGATCACATTGCCAAAACCAAAACTAAACCAGACTAAAGCAGAATTGGTTTCTTTATAGCAATCTTGGCATTAGCAGCGCCAGAGAATAAGATGCGGTGGAGTTCTGAGAAACAGTGTGGCTGAGAAACCCAACCTACGGCCATGGTTTTCCTGCTAACCAACTGTCAATCTCTAAAACAACAGTGACTTGTCTTGAAAATGAATGCATTAGACTGGATGGTCTCCAGTCCCTCCTGGCCTTAACAGTATAAGAATGGAAGCCAACTAAAGTTTGGTTTTATTTTTCACTATGTGCTTCCAATTAGGGGTTACCACTCAACAGATGCTGGCCCCGTGTTTAAGGGGATGCAACAGCAGTTGTGCAAGAACCAGGTCTGGAAGGTTCTATAACATAAAAGGCTGCGGTGTTCATGATAATTTATTAATCACTGTAGTGACATGAGGCAGAGGGGCTGGTGACTAAATACCCCTCTGCCCCCTTTCTGCTAGAGAAGTATCTGACAGAGAACATGAGAAGAGCAGGAATGATTACGGTGGACAATCAGTATTCTATTGCAGAGAACCAGGCACAGTTTCTGCACCTGCTTTCCTGCCCCAGTTACGCCTTGTAGCTAAGCAAGTGACTGATGTGAACACGTAGCAGATCCATCTTCCAAACCAATACCATCCTAGGAACCTTAGGAAAAGTCACTTCTGATCATCAGAATTTAAATACTGGCATTCAGTTTTACTGTGTTCCTTCTCTTTATTTTACTTTTATAGTGAGAATACACTTGCACGTGCATACCTTTGTTTGAAACTGTGCTCCCTAGGAAATAACCAAGGATGCATTTCTTTTCTCTGGACATCTCATCTCTGAAGGAGCCAAGGTGTCAGGAGTCCTTGAAAACACCAGGACACACGCTTATTACTTCCAATTCGTTGTTACCTATCAAAAGGGGCTTTAGGAGTCACCAGTACTTCTGTGCAGGCCATGACACAGAGCAAGGGTTGTCATGAAATGACAAGCCAAGGCCAAGACGCTCTGGTCAAAACCCTGCATTTTATGGATGTGGTGATGTGACTTGTGCAGGGTTGGTTAATTCTTGAACCGAGGTCCCCCTGTTCTCAGTTCAGTCTTCTCATCCCTTCCAGAGTTCACAACCATTAAGTGATGAGGTGCAGACTCTACAGTCAAACAAAGGCTTCTGGAATGTACCTTCACCCTATCATGAGGCAGTGGCCTGGGAGGCAGAGTTTTCCCCAGATAGTATCTCAGGAGTAGAGGCAGAGAGAAAGTGGAGAAAATGAAGTGATAAGGTGAAAACACATTAATCAATAGAAATACAAAATTAGAATATCCTCTTTCACTTCAGTGTGATGCTTTTCTTCTCAAGTTAAAAGAAGAAATAACTATGTTATGATGAAAAGCTTACTCAACGTGACATCAGATACAGGTCTAATCCTGGCTCTTTCTTATTTTCCAGCTGGGCAAAGCAGCATGGTAGCAAAACTTTGGGTATAGAGTTTAATGGAGCTTAGAAAACTATTCTGCAACACCTCCCATAGATATATGCCAAAATTTCTAGTGTATCTTACTACATCATGTGATATGTATTTTTTTTCTTCTTTTTTTCCCTCTAACCTGTTTTTATGCCTATATTTTTTCAACAAAAGCAAAAAATGTATGACAATTTTAGCTTGAGTGCATATTAGTGGTTATAAGTTCCAGTCCTCTTACCCTTTCCAAATAGAAGTAAGAGTGTATACTTGCAGAAAGATTGCTATAATTAGAGGAGATAATACAATCAGACTAGCATACATGTAGTAGTTGCTCAATAAGCATATTTACATTCCCTTGAGTGACCTTGCATAATTGATTTATTTTCACTAGGTATCTATTTCTTCATCAGAGAAAAGAAATTATGTTAATAACAAACCCCAAGGTAGTAAAAGTTGAATGTGATGGAATATGTAAAAAACTGTGGAAATAAGGGCAATAATAGGGAATATAAATGCTGAATATGATAACATAAAAACACTTATGCAGCTATTGAAATTGTAATGTAGTGCAATACAAAGTGACATAAAATGATGACTACTCCAAAATATGATACCACTACACACTTATCTGGATGGTTAAAATTAAGAAAAAATGATAATACCAAATGCCAGCTAAGATTCAGAGAAACTAGAGAACTCTTGCATTGCTGGTGGAAAAGTAGAATGGTACAGCCATTTTGGAAAACAGTTTGGCAGTTTCTAAACTAAATATGCAATTTCTATACAAATCCAGGATTAGGCTTTGAGCCGTTTATCCCAGAGAAATGAAAACCTGTATTCACACAAAAACCTGTCCATGAATGTTCATAGTGGCTTTATCCATAATGGCCCAATACTGGAAACAAGCCACACGTCTCTAGTGGGTTAAACAAAATGTGGAAGACACACCATGAAATACTACTCAGAAATAATAAGGCATGAACTATTGGTACACATTCCTTGGATGAGTCACCAGGGAATTATGCTCAGTGAAAAACACTGATTCTTGGGGGTCTCTTGGGAAGAGGCAGCAGAAGTCAGCTGCAACTCAGTTCCTGTCACCTGGCCCAGGCCACCACCCCTGGCAGCAGGACAGGTTCAGGCAGAGGAGAGGGCATGGTGAGGAAATCTGGAGCTGAGCCTTGCTGCCGGCAAGGAGACACTGACCAGGGCCATTTTCTCGGTCCCAGGATGAGGTAGAGACCTGCGTTGGCCTGCCTGGCTATGTTCAGCCTCCAATCTAGGACCCAGAGGTTATCTCCCCACGCCCTCTGGGATCAACCATGGCTGATCCAGAGAGGAAACTTCAGGAGCAGACTTAGAGAGATGGACACCCCACCCCCATGTTGGACAAGGCATGGACACATCTGATCTGAATGGGGACTTGGTAGCAGCTGCAGCAGCAGGTGAGTTGGGTGAGTCCAGATCTGATTCACCCTCCTCCCACAGCAGTCCTTGGGACATCTGACTCACACCAAGAGCAACCCGATCCACCTGCACCAAGAGCAGAGGCACGAGGCTAGAGACTGGAGCCTGCTTCCTACCACAGCTGTGGTAGGGAGCAACAATGATACTTTGGAGAGGAACCTAAAGTTCCAAAAACAGTCACAGAGTGAAGTCTTTTTTTCTCTCTCTCTTTTTTTATGCTTTACTATTTGTTTTATTTTTCTTATTTTTTGGTGCCTTTTAGTTTTTCTGTTTGCATATGGGTTTTTTTAATTTTTATTTTTTGAATCAGAGTCTTGCTCTGTCACCCAGACTGGAGTGCAGTGGCACACTCATGGCCACCACAGTCTCAATCTTCTGGTCTCAGGTGACTTTTCTTCTTTAGTCTTCCAAGTAGCTGGAACCACAGGTGCTTGCCACTATGCCCAACTAATTTTTTTTATTAATTGTAGAGACAAGGTCTTGCCATGTTGACCAGACCAGTCTCGAACCTGTGGGCTTAGGCAATCCTCTTGCCTCCACCTCCCAAAGTGCTGGGATTACAGGTATGAGCCACTGTGCCCAGTTGCATATGAGTATTTTTGAGGGTGAGTGCATCATCAGGTTTTTTTGTTTGTTTGCTTGTATGTTTGCATATTTTTGTTTTTTTATTTGTGTCTTTGTTTATTCGTTAGTTGGTGTGTCCATCTGTTTTCCTTCTCCTTCTCCTCTTTTTTCAGTTTCCTTTCATCTAGCTTCCTTCTTCTTCTGTTCTTTTTCTTTGTCCTCTCTTGTTTTGCTTTCAGGGGCATACATATACCCCAACTGCATGGAAAGGTTGTAAAGTGGTGAGATGTGGGATCTGGGGGCTCACACCAACTGTTAGCAGATACTGAGATCTGCAGTTAGCTTCTGAACCACATCACCCCCCATCATACCTTAATCAAATCTCAAAACTGCAAAAGACACAGTCCCCCATCCCCAGTTCATCTTCAAAATTGAACACAACCAGATCTACATAAGGAAGAATAGGGGATTAAGCAAGCAGAAGTGAAAACTATCCCCCTTATCACTGAGCAACAGAATTAAAGAAGCAGGGGAAGGAGGAGGAAAACCATCACAAATGAAGAAGAATAAAAAGAGGACCACAAGTTGCATCCAGACTTCTGGGCAGACAGCACCTGAGAATACAGACTTCAGAACTCAAACAATGAAGCGTTCCCAGAATGACTGATCTCAAACCACAAACCTAGGTATCAAGATATTAATAAGGAGAATGAATAGAAATGAGGAGAGACAAGAGGAAAGAATGAAGAAGTTGATAACTGAGATGATGGCAATAAAGAATACAGTAAATGAAATAAATGACAAACTGACAAGCATGGAAAGCAGAATTAACCAAGCAGAAGAAAGAATCTTAGAGCTTGATGACCAAAATTTGGAACAAACACAAACTATTAAAAACATAAAAGAAGTTTTAAAAGACAGAACAAAGCCTCCAAGAGCTGTGCGATTATACCAAGAGGTCAAACCTCTGATTAATTGGCATTCCTGAGGCAGATAGAGAAACAGAGACCACCTGGAACAAACATTGCATAAAATTATCCAAGAAAATTTTCCTCATATCATCAGAGATGTGACCATTCAAACACAAGAGATTCAGAAAACCCCTACAAGACATCAAATGAGAAGACCAACTCCTAGACACATAGTAATTTGCTTACACAAAGTAGGTATAAAAGAAAAAATTTCTAAGGGCTGCAAGAGAGAAAGGTCAGACTACTTACCAGGGAAGACCATTAAGAATAGCAGCAGACTTATCTACAGAAATACTACAGGCTGGAAGAGACTGGAGTCCAATCTTCAAAGTTCTCAAAGATTAACACTTCCTACAAGAATTTTCTACCCAGCTTATCTAAGCTTCATCAGTAATGGAGAATTAAAATCCTTCCCAGATATTCAATCCCTAAGAGTTTATGCTGCCTCCGTACCAGCTCTACAAGAAACACTTAAGAAAGTATTAAACCCAGAAGAAAGAAAAAAAAAAAGAACAACCACATTTTTCCCAAGAATGCAGGAAAAAGATTGAAAACACACACATATATCAACCCCAAAATCAAAAGAAAACCAACCAACCAAAAAACAAGCAAATAACAACAAACCTTATAAGAACCTTATGACAGGGATAAATGCCCACATCTCAATAATTAGCCTGAATGAGACTAAATGCACCACTGAAAAGACATAGAATGGAAAACTGGATTTAAAAAAACATGACATAACAATATGCTGTCTCCAGGAGTCTCATCTCACTAAGTTAGACACTCACAGACTCAAAGTAAGAGGTTAGAAAACAAATTTTCAGGCTAACGAAACACAAAATAAAGCAGGAGTTGCAATCTCAATATCAGACAAAATATCCTTGAAGTTATCAAAAATGAAAAAAGATACAGAAGATCACTACATAATGATAAAATGTTCAATCCATCAACAAGAAATATACAGCCTAAACATATATGCACCCAACATAGGAGCACCAACCTTTAAAAGCAGCCTCTAGGTAAACTACAAAAAGATATTGACTCTAACACTATCATCGCTAGGGAATTAAATTCCCCACTAACAACCCTAGATAGATCTTCAAGGCAAAAAATCAACAAGGAGATCTGGAACTTCAGCTTGACACTTGACCAAATGAACTTAGTAGATACCTACAGAACACTCCATCAGACAACCATGGAATATACATTCTACTCATCATACAAAACATACTCCAAATATCTACCACATCCTCAGCCATAAATCAAGTACAAACAAATTTCATAAGGTCAACACACGGCCATGCACCTTCTCAGACCACAGTGGAATAAAAATAAATATCAACACCAACAAAGCACCCCCTAAAAAGATGTGGACACTAAACAGCATGATGCTGAACAACTTCTAGGTCAACATGGAAATCAAAGCAGAAATTAAAAGATTTCTGGAAACAAACGAAAATAAAGAAACATCTTACCAAAACCTCTGGGTTGCCATGAAAACAGTACTGAGAGGGGAATTCATTTCTTTATGAACACACATCAAGAAAATGAAAAGACCACAAGTTAACAACCTAATAAATTATCTAAGACAGCTGGAAAGACAAGACCACCAAAACCCTAACTTTAGCAGAAGAATCCAGATCATCAAAGTGAAAGCTCAAATACAGAACATAGAAGACAAAAATATCATAGAAAAAAATCAGTAAAACAAAAAGCTGGTTCTTTGAAAGGATAAACAAGATTAATGGACCCCTAGCCATATTGGCCAAGAAAAAGCCCAAAGAAACAACCAGAAGTGCAGGTGATCAAATCACAATGGGCCACAAAGAAATACAAAAGAATGTCAGAGATTACTATGCACACCTGCATAGTAAGAACCATCTATGAGAAACCCACAGCCAATATATTGCTAAATGGACAAAAATTGGAAGCATTTCCCCTGAAAACCAGAATAAGACAAGGCTGCCTACTTTCACTCCTCCTGTTCAACATAGTGTGGAAGTCCTAGCTACAGCAATGAAACAAGAGAAGGAAATCAGGTGTATCCAAATAGGAATAGAAGAAGTCAATTATCCCTCTTTGCTGATGATATGATTCTATATCTCAAAAATCCAAGAGAATCTAAAACTTTCTTGTACTGATAAAGGACTTTGACAAAGTCTCAGGTCACAAAATCAATGTGCAAAAGATACATTCTTATACACCAACAACAAACAGACAGAGAACCAAATAAAAAGCACAATCCTATTCACAATAGCAACAAAAAATGAAATACCCTAGCATCTTTCTAACCAGAGAAGTTACAAAACACTGCTCAAAGAAATCAAAGTTTGCACAAACAAATACATTCCATGCTCATGGATTAGAAGAATCAACACTGTTAAGATGTCCATCCTACCCAAGGTAATCTACAGATTTAATGCAATACCCATTAAATTACTAGCATCATTCTTCTCAGACCTGGAAATGATAACACAGGAATTCATATGGAAACATAAATGGCCAGGAATAGACAATACAATCCTCAGCAAAAGAAACAAAGTGGGAAGATCACACTTCCAGACTTTAATCTGTATAATAAGGCTACAATAATCAAAACAGCCTAGTATTGTTACAAGAACAGGCATATAGACCAATGGAACTTGATAGAGATTCCAGAAGCAAAACCTCAATTTCTCAACCAACTCATCTTTGACAAAGTCTCCCCTAACAACCACTGGGGAGAGGAGAACTAATTCAGTAAAACTGGCTGACGTGACCACATGCAGAAGATTAAAACAAGACCCTTACCTAGCTCCATACACAAAAATCAGCTCTAAAGGATCAAAGACCTAAATGTAAAACCTCAAACTATAAGAACCTTAGAAAATGCAGGAGACATCCTTATGGAAATTGGAACTGGCAACCAATTCCTGATCAAAACCACAAATGATCATTCCATAAGAGATAAGGTAGACAAGTGGGACCTCATCAAACTGAAAATCTTCTGCAAAGCAAAAGAAACCATCAAAAGAGTGGAGAGACAGCCCACGGAATGGGAAAAAATATTTGCCAACTGTATATTGGACAAAGGCCTAACATCTAGGATCTACAGGGAACTCTAACCTGCTGAAAAGAAAAAAACAAATAGCCCTATTAAAAAATGGGCAAAAGATATGAATAGACACTTCTCAAAATAAGACATGAGAAGCCAACAGATACAAGAAAAAAGGTTCAGCTTTGCTAATCATCAAATAAATGCAAATTAAAACCACATTGAGATACCACCTAACTCCAGTTAGAATGACCATCACCGATAACTCACAAAACAACAGATCCTGGAGACGATGTGGGGAAAAGGGAACACTTCTACATTGTTAGTGGGAGTGTAAACTAGTACAGCCTCTATGGAAAACAATGTGGCAATTCCTAAAATATCTAAAAATCATCCTTCCATACAACCCAGTAGTCCCCCTTCTGGGAATATACCTGGAACTCAAATCACTCTATGAAATATTACACAGACATAAAGAACGACATAATTATGAACTTTGCAGCAACTTGGATGGATTTAGAGTCTATAATACGGAGTGATCTGTCACAGAAACAAAGAGCTGAGTACCTCATGTTCTCACTCATAAGCAGACTGAACAAGTATCATAATATTCTAAGAAAGGAATTGGTAGTAGTGGGAAACTGCTGGGGGAGTGGGGCATACTTCATCAATAAAGGTACCTGATATCAACCTAGGTGAATTGGGGACCAAAGTGAGGCACAAACTTTACCTGTACTATGATCATTTGTATATTTAACCCTGAATTGTACCCCACATCTTCAAAATAAAAATTTTTTAAAAGTCAATCTCAAGAGATTACTGCTTTAGTTTTCTGTTCAGATTGCTATAACAAAATACCTTAGACTAGGTAATATGAAAAGTACATAAATTTATTTCTTAGTTTTAGAGGCTGAGAAGTCCAAAATCAAGGCACCAGCATTTTCGGTGCCTGGTAAGGCCTTGCTCTTCATAGATGGCACCCTCTTGCTGCTTTCTCACATGGTGGAAGGAGTGAACAAGCTCCCTCAGGCCTTCTTTATAAGAGCACTAATCCCGTTCATGAGGGCTATGCTCCGTGATGAATCACCTCCCAAATGCTCTACCTCTTAATGCTATTGCACTGGGAATTAGGCTTCAACATATGAATTTGGATGTTGGCTACATACATTCAGACGTTAGCAGTTCTATACTGTAAAATTCTATTTATATAATATTCTTGAAATTACAGGTTATAGAATTAAAGAGATTAGAGGTTGAAAGAATTAGGAATGAATTGGGGATTAAGAGAGTAGTAGGTGAGGTTTTGGAAGGACAACACAAGGGAGGGATCTCTGTGGTGCCAGAGCTGTCTATGTCTTGTCTGTGGTGATGGGTAAGTAAACCTACACACGTGATAAAATTGCATAAACCTATACACTCCCACCTACCCCCACACACAAGTGTACAGGTAAAACAAGGAACATCAGCATAAAATCAGTAGATGCAACACTGTTAATATCCTGGTTGTGATACCGTATTGTGGTTTTCCAAGATGTTACCATGGGAAAACTGACTGAAGGATACATGGAATCTCTCTGTTTTATTTGCTGCAACTAAATGGGAAACCAAAATGGTCTCAAAATTAAAAGTTTACTTAGAAAAGCAAGGTTCAGGCTGGATGCAGTAGCTCAAGCCTGTAATCCCAGCACTTTGGGAGGCCGAGGCAAGAGGATTGCCTGAGCCCAGATGGTTCGAGACCAGCCTGGGAAAGTTGGTGAGAACTCATCTCTACAATAAATCAAAAAATAAGCTGGGCATGGTAGTGCACACCTGTAGTTCCAGCTGCATGGAAGGCTGAGGCAGAAGGATCACCTGAGTCCAGCAGGTCAAGACTGTGGTGGTCATGAGCGTGCCACGGCACTCCAGCCTGGGTGACAGAGTGAGACTCCAACTCAAAAAAAAAAAGAAAAGAAAAAAGTGAGGTTTACAGGGTTTGTTATATGAAAAATAGTCTGCTTTTATAAAACACATAAAGTGAAACTTGAAAGAATGCACTGTTATTCAGGGTTTAGGTGCATGTAACAGAATTCATGCTGGCTGGTTTAGGCACTAAGGAGTTTGACATGGTAATAGTTTTACAAAGTCACTGGAAGGCATGAGGAGCAGGTTTTAGGCTGAACTTCCAGTAATGACTTCCTGAACAACACTGTAGAACAGGCCACCGAGGAGCTGCCACCATTCGTAACTACAGCAGGAGGCTCCTATAGCAACTGGCACTCAAACTGCTCCATTTTAGGTGTGATCATATGGGCAACATGCATTCCTTGGGCAGGCATGGGCTGAGCACATCATGGCCCTGGGCAGCTGCCCATGCTGATTCAACAACTGTGCTGCCGTCAGGAGAAACTGCAGATGCAGCAGAAGCCCAAGTCCATCTCACTTCCACCTTCTGAACCTCACTCTGCTTTTTGGCTTGGGGGCAGAGGGATCACATGGGAAACCTAGGCTTAAGGGAGTCTGGGAAATACACCTTTCACATTTCCAGCTTCTAAAGTGAAGAAACAATCACTGTGGGAATGTGAATGGAGCTTAGTGAGTCACTGCAGCACCCACCACAGATGGAGACCAACATTTCCAGCGGATTTCACTATATCATATGACAATACATCATTTTTCTTCTTTTCATATCTTACTCCATGTCTGGTTTTTTAAAAAGAAGTATGACAATAAAAGAAAAAAACCTATTTCACTTCAAAAAGTCACACCAAATAAATCATCAATGAGCCAGTTTGCATGGTGTTGGTGGGGCCACAGAGATTAGAGCCTGATCGTCTCTGAAGGACCTTTGACGTACACAAGCCTGTGTCTCCACCATGAATAGCTGTCCCAGCCTAGAAAGCTTTAGTCTCAGGGTTGAAACAGATATGTCTGCAGTAGAAAGTAGTATAAATGAGTGACACAGGTTGGGTGAGACAACACTGAGTAGTGAAAACCATGCAAACTTGTCTCGTCTGAAGTGGAGACTCACTGATTGGCTCCAGTTAATTATTGCCATATGGAAATTCAGGCCCAATCTTCTGATTTATTTATAAAAGGAATTTTTATGAAAGATGTGATGATTTTAAATGCTGGTTTTAACACATTTAAATCTTGGCTTCTATTGATTGCAATGGAAACATATTAAATGTTTTAATATTTTGCTAACATTTAAATGCATATCAAAATATTTTACTAATGCTAGGCAATTCAAACAGAACACTACTTCAAGCTGGATTTTTCTAGTGGACCATCAAGTATGCAAGTTATGCTTTAAGCCCTTTGTGCAACTGAAACTCTGTCTTTGAAGTTCTAGTAGATACTCTTCTGAACAACAGAAACTTCACTGGAAGAAATTCGGTCAAGCCAGTGGGTGTAGCTACCATGATAAGAACTTGTGGGATTTGGTGACTTTTCCCAGAGCACCCCTTGTAATCAAGGTGGAGATTATTTCAGAGGCGATTAGGTGTGACTTGCTTTGTCTCTGCCTCTTCTGTGAGTGTCATATTAGTTGGCAAAGCATATAGGATGAGAGGACATTCATGATGGATACATCATTTAATACTGATGTCACCTTCCATAATTCTACCTTTCAATATATTCCTAAGAGGAAACAAAAATGATAAGGAAAGGTTTCCAGGGAAAGGTAGAATTGAATACATCCTAGAGCTGCCGTGACTTTTCTGATAATACCCATAGCTAACATCTGCACAGTGTTTTCTGTGTGCCAGCCACAGTCCTGAGCATCTTATATAACTAGTTCAGTCTTCACAATAGCTATGAGGCAGGGGAGCTATTGGTTTTCCCATATTAAAGATGGGGAAACTGAGTCAGAGAGGTCAGGCATTGTGCATACTGAATTTGGTTCACGTGCCAGTATGGATTCAGGCCCTGTCTGGTCAGAGTTGATCTAGCAGTGGCCTCCACCACTCTTATCATTGTGGAACACAGTCACTGGTACTTCTCCTGCTGCTTGTGAGCACAACCTCACAGTGCCTACCTTCTGTGTAAACCCCCACCTCCCAGTTCCTACCTGGGGCTCCCTGTGGCCTCCAAGTAGTGAGACCTGCTCTTCACCCATGCATGGGCAAACAATAAGTTTACAGAAATTAACTCCCAGAAGTGATGAACTTTGGTCAACAAAAAATAATAATCTATAGAGAAAGTCTTCTTTCCTAACCCAGGAAGTAATCTCATATCGTCTCTTTGAAGATATCGAGCAAGGCGGAAAAATCAGCTTGTCATGAAGTGGTGGTTAGTCCCATTATTTCTTCCTTATGCTTGTTCTCCCTCTTCCCCTGCCTCACCTCCCCTTTCCTTTCCTAAATTTCCCTGGGATTGCACTCCCCAATAAAGTGTGAGCACATAGTCTTTCGCCTTTTGCTCTTTGTTCTAGGGAACATGAATAAGACAAGTAAATCATCCAAGGTGCTATAGCTAGTAAGTGCTGGTGCCAGGATTAGAGCCCAGATTTCTCTTTCCAGAGTTTGTGTTTTTTAATCACTTGATACACTGCCTCTAAAGGAAGAAAGAAAAGCATAGGTTACAAAGTTAATGCCATCTTTAAAAATAACCTCTCCCTGTCTACCAAGTGTTTGCTGGTGTTTTCTACCTTTCTCCAAACTTAAATCTAATCTTACCTTTGCTCCAGGCTGGGTGCTGGAAGATTCCCATATAAACTGCTGATCTTGTTGACTCTGTGTCTCACAACTACAGGATACTGGATGTTGACAAATCTCGTGAAACATGTAACGTCAAAGCCATCAGATTATGGCCAAAGAGCTGTGTTTCCGAGCATAGTTTTGTTTAGGTTGACAAATAACCCCAATTTCTCTCAAACAAATACTTATTCGGGTCTTATTATGAAGCAGGCATGAGGTCAGGTGCAATGAAAAGAAGCTACGTAAATCAGTCCTTGCACTCGTGGAGACCTGCTTGAAGACGGACATGTCAAGAAGCAATTTTAGCAGTGTGAGCAAGGGCTACGCCTGCTTTTTCCTTAATGAAATTTTGTTTTTAAAGAGAACTCTGTTTTTGTTTATTTGCTCAATTGAAAAGCTTTAGGCAAATAAGTGATGAGGGTCCTATTTTTTTAGGTGTGTAAATTTAAGGAGTAAAAGAGCAATTTTGTTACATGGATCTAATGTGTAGTGGTAAAGCCTGGTCCTTTGGCATACCTTATCACCCAAATAGTGTACATTGTACCTATTAGGTAATCTCTCATCCCTCACCCCCTTCACCCTCCCACCCTTCTGAATCTCCGATGTCTATCATTCTACACTCTATGTCCATGTATACACATTATTTAGCGCCCACCTATAGGTGAGAACATGCAATATTTGTCTTTCTGCTTCTGAGTTGTTTCACTTAAGATAATGGCCTCCAGTTCCATTCGTGTTGCTGTGATAGATATGATTTTATTCTGTTTTTGTTTTGTTTTGTTTTTGAGTTGGAGTTTTACTCTGTCGCCCAAACTGAAGTGCAGTGGCATGCTCATAGCCGCCTCAGCCTCAACCTGCTGGGCTTAGGTGGGCCTTCCGCCTCAACCTTCCAAGTAGCTGGAACTACAGATGTACTCCACCACGCCCGAATCATTTTTGTGATTTATTGTAGAGACAAGTTCTCACCAAGTTGCCCAGGCTGGTCTCAAACCCCCGAGCTCAGGCAATCCTCTCACCTTGGCCTTCCAAATTGCTTGAATTACAGGCTAAGGCACCGTGCCTGGCCTTTATTCTTTTTTATGATTGCAGAGTATTCCATGGTGCATATATATCGCATTTTATGTATCCAGTCATCCGTTGATGGACACTTACGTTGATTCCATGATTTGGCTATAGTGAATAGTGCTGTAACAAACATGGGTATAGGTGTCTTTATAATATAATGATTGCTTTCTCTTCAGGTAGATACCTGGTAGTGGGATTGCTGGATCAAACAGTAGCTGTATTTTTAATTCTTTGAGAAAAGTCATACTGTTCTCCCCAGAGATTGTACTAATTTACATTTTCACACACAGAGTATATTCATTCCTTTCACTATAGGTTCTAATATTTTTTGAAAAGGAGTGATATCTCAGATATGTGTAGGGCAGAAAAACGTGGGATGCTCAGAGAGGACCAACAGAACCACAATGTCTGAGACCTCATCCATAGGTAGAGTCACATTCAGCCCCAATCTGATAATAAATGCTGGCATCTATCCTACTTTTTTTTTTTCTGAGTTGGAGTCTCACTCCATCGCCCAGGTTGAAATGCAGTGGCATGCTCACAGTCACCCCAAAGTCGATCTGCTGGGCTCTGGTGATCCTTCCTCCTCAGTCTTCCAAGCAGCTGGAACTGCAGGTGTGCGCTACCACGTCTGGCTGATTTTTTATTTATTGTAGAGATGAGATCTCGCCAAGTTTCCTGGGCTGATCTTGAACCCGTGGGATCAGGCAATCTACTTGCCTTGGCCTCCCAAAGCGCTGGGATTGCAGGCTGAGTCGCTGAGCCCGGCCACCTTATTTTAACTCTTTTCAATCTCACAAGGGTAGTGTATAGTAGGAACTATTAAAATCTTCCTCATTTTATAGATGAGAAACGGGAGCACAGAGGGATGAAATACTTAATCCAAGGACTCAGAGATAGCAGGTGTATGGTGAGCATCTGAACACTGTGAAATTGGCTGCAGAGTTGACCTTGCCCCTACTAGGCTACCCACCTCCCTCACTGAGCTCTGATCAGTCTCCTGTTGTACAGGTGGCACAACCTCAGTGTCTGAATGTCCTCTGGCTTCTCCTAATAATGATTTCTGACTTTTCTTTTCAAAATTATGCCTTAAATCTTTCAGAATAATTTTGAGTTCCTTTACATATGATCACTTGAGATGATAAGAATAGTATATGGTATAGCACTCAATTAAACCAGGACAACAGATGAGAGCAGGACTGTTCCAGGTAAGCCGAGATGCACAATTACCTGGATACAAATCATGTACCTTCCAGAGAGAACAACAGAATTTTTGCCACATTGGATCCAGAAGTTTAAGCAGAAAACCTCAGTTAGAGTACTATAGAATTGATGGAAGAAGACAAGGGCTCCTTAGAATGGAATCTTTCAAAGTCTTTTCATGTTTTTAAATATAACATTTCAGTCTCCTTAGTATAATACAAAAGGTCTCATTACCTGGTTCCTGCCTACCTTTCCTATCTCGTCTCCAAAGTCCTCCTTCCTCCCCTGATCCTGTCTGTGGATCATGTCAGATTATCTACTCTTTCCACACCTCTCTGTCTTGTACATGCTCTTGCCTTTCCTTAGAATGTCATTTGCCCTGTTGTACAAGTGGCATATTCCTATGCATCTTCGAAGAACCAACTCAGAACTGATCCTCTCTTTTTCTTTCACTAGATTGTTAGTCTCTTGCACAAAAGACTTGGTTCAAGTTACACAAAGAATAAGCAATTAATCCAGAGGGCTCAACTGGATTTAACTGACTCCAAAGTCAGTTGGCCTGGCTCTCAAGTGTCAGGAGGAGTTTTTCAGGCAGAAAAGGGAGTGAGAGAAGCAAGGTCAGAAAGCAAGGGAACAGCATAGGAAAAGGTTGGGAATACAGGAACATTGTGATGGAGAAGGGCAAGAAACTCAGGGAAGCAAGAGATGATGATGGACCCGAAAGTGTGAGCCTCATGGCTCAGCTAACACAACTCAGAGGTAGAAGACTGGACTCTGCCAAAGGTGATCCTACTTTAACAACTGTTTCAAAGACTACCTGCATCTCAGTTGAATCCCTGAGTGTCAGGAGGTTCCTGGGATTGAACTATCAAATTATCCTGAATACCATAAAAAAGAAAATAGCCTCTCCATCTCCATTATTGCTTTGATTAGAAAAATGTTATTAACCTTTCAAAAGTTTGCTGTTTGTTTTCTTGGTGTTTGGTCAAGGTTCCACATTTATCTTGAAGAATGCTAGTTTCTGCACTATTTTTAATTGAAGGACTTTAGGGCAAATTCAATTAAGTTGTGGTATATGAACTGAAACTTGCAATATATGAAAAATATTCTACTGCATAGTTCACCAATTACCCGACTGCTAATTTGAGTCCCATTGTCATTCCAACTTTGCATTGAAACTCAAAAGACAGCTCAGAAGAAATGACAGAGGGCTTTAGCAATCACAAATACATGCCAAATGTATTGGGGCTTACTTAAAGACTATCTCTCTATAATTATGTCAGTCCTAACTGATATTTGGGGAACCATAAAACTGGAAGAGGCTTTGGAGATCCTCTTTCAGACCCTTCCTTTTAGAGATGAGTATATTGATGTCCAAAGAGTATAACCCATTCAACAGAGACAACAGAGGTGTGGCTAGAAATCAAGGATCCCGAGAATTGACAGTCTTAGCCCTGTCCCAGAGGTGGCTGGGATGCGACTCACCCCGTGTCCTCAAGTGACATTCATGTTGTAGAAGCCCTGTAATTAGTAGTGATGGAAAGACAATCGGCAATGGGATGATCACAGCTCTATTCTGATCTTGGTCCTCTTCTTCCTCTTAAAAATTGTACTATGTCATTATGCTTATATTTTATTGCCACAGGCTGGAACAGAATCCAGTCTCCTTCCATGCAATGCACTCCCAGATTGCCTTCCAGAACCAACTTCCCATAAAGTCCAGCCAAGAAGAATGGGGTCTGAGGGGAGGGAGAGCGTGAAGGCAGGTATCAAGGTTCTTGATGTGTGTTTCTGTCACTCTGTGTATTAGCAATGTCAAGGAAACACTTCAAGGCTAAATTGGAATTATCTATTAGCAATTGTTTTTCATTAACCACAATTGTCTGCCTCTTGTTAGTAAAGCTAGAGCCCAGCTAGTGAACAGCTGCTTCATATTCTCGCACAATTGTTAGGGCAAATGTCCACAAATCATTATGCAAATGTGCCGACTGTGACCATGTTGATATAATGGCTTTCAATTGAATGTATTGAATTCCATATCTCAGGAATTTTTTTTAAGCAGGTATCTCAATATCTTAATCAGAGGTATGTTTTGCTGGCATTACTAGGAAGAACTCATAACATGGAGGACAATACTTGATTTTCTCATAATAATTAATAAATGTTGCTACAGCATTTTAAATTAAAATAATACTTTGATAAAATAAATATAAAACTGGTCATCTAATCACTCAACACAACTATTTCATTTTTGCCTATCTGCCTTCTAGGCTTTGCAATTACACTTGAAAATTTAAAAAGTATCACGAATTTTCTCTTTTGCAATTTTGCTTTTTAAAATTTAACATATAGTGAATTTTTTTAATTTATATTTTTTGTTTTAAATAACTCTGTATTATTTTATTACCTTCATATGCTATAGTTAACGCTCTCTTTTTTAAAATTTTCTTTTTTAACTATAAAATTACTGCCATTAACATATTTATGCTTTTGTTTTCTTTCTAGAAGTTTCTTTAGGAAAAATAAAATTATGTTTGAACTAAATATGTGAACATCTTTATGTCACTTGCTGTACATTACTATACTGAATTCCAAAAGTGATATATTAATTTGTAATGCCACCAGTACAATATGTATGTGCCAGTTTTCCATCTCGTCTTTTATTTATTTACTGCAAATTTGCTAGCTTGTAAAATGCACTTAGTTTTCCATATGGCATTTATTTGATCAAGTGATTGATTTTCTTAATTGGTCAGTCAAAAAATATTTATCAAATGAATGCCTTGTAAGCTGGAAAAAGAGAGATAGATGAAGTCCTTTGCCCTACAACGACCTCAGCATCTAAATTGATGGCCCAGCGCAGGCATTTATGGTGGAGTGTTTTAAGAATGATGGTAGAGTTACACAGGGCACTCTGAGAGCACAGAGATGGGCATTTACCTTGAGATGCAGGAATAAAAAATGATTTCAGAAGTGAAGTAACAAATGAGGAACATGGATATTGTGGGTAAAGGTATGGAGGCATGAGAGGGAAGAGCAGCTTGGAAGACCTGTAAGGCCAGCTTGAAAGATCTGCAGAACAAGCTGTAGTTAAATAATGGGAGAGAGACAGGTTAGTTAGGTTTTGAGTGTCATAAATGTCAAGTAGAAATAGCTTAAGCAAGAAGGAGAAGGAGGAGGAGGGGAAGGATAATTATTGTGGGACCTCAGTGAGCCTAAAAACAATAATATGTTCAGCTCTTAGAGGCAACTATCATCACAGAACTTAAATGCTGATTCTCTCTTCTCTATTCTCTCCCTCCCTCTCTGTTTCTTTTTCATTCCCTTATTATTGAAGCAAAAGCTTAGGGTATGATCATGAATGGCATTGAATAATATGCCAAGGACTTTCAATTTTCTGTAGGCCAACTTAGGTACCTCCTGCTCTTATAGCTTGCCTTGTTTGTTTGGGATTATTTGGTTTGAGTGGTCCATTTTGCATGAGCTGGTAGAAAGAAAGAAGGGAGTTGAATATTTCCTAAGTTTTCAGTGTTGGCAGAGTAGATGCCAGTTCTTCCTGGATGTGCCTAAACTATCACATTATAATTGAAATAAGCCTTGATCTTGACTTTGACCTTGAAGAAGATCCTGTGGGGTCTGCATGCCTTAGACTCTGCCCACAAAGTCTGATTGAGATACTTAACTCCTGCTGGACTAGAGTCGTTACAAGGGGCTGCTAAACTTTAGATCTCTTGCGCTTCTGCCCCAGCCTTTGCCTAGGCTTGGAGCAAGTCTGGTTCCTTCCTCTTCCTCTAATCTTATCCTTTTTCAGAGTTTTCCAAATAAGTGTAACCATATGAACTTCTTGCATTAAGTGGTTAAAGAAAGGAAAAACCTGAAGAGATTTTGTGAAGGAGGCTGAAATAAGCAGATTTCTTTCTTTTTTTTTAATATTGGAAAAATCACTCTGCCAGCTGCTGAGGATGGATTGCTGCAGATTGAGGTTAGAGGCAGCAACACCTGTTGGGAAGACTGTTCTATTAATCTGAGTGAGAAATGATGAAAGCCTGAACTAAGATAGTGGCAGTGGAGACAGTGATGAGGAGATAGACATTAAATGCTTATAAGACTTGATGAATCATTTAGGGAGCTTTTGGCAGCAAATAATAGGAAAACAAGCCATACAAACTGGCTCCGATAATAGATTTGTTTGCTAACCAAACATTAATTCCAGTAAGGGGTAGACTTCAGAGAAACTTGCAGTTTCTTACTCTGAATATTTCCTTGATTTTCTTAGCTGTTCCTTGTAGTGCTTTCATTCTCAAGATGGTAGCAAGAGTGAGTTCAGCCATTCTTATAGCCATGTATGAAATCATCCAGAAAGAGAGGATCATTTCCAGAAGCTTGCAAAGCAAGCTAGCTCAGAAGAGACAAACATCCCAGAAGCTCTTCAAACACCTCCTAAAGGAGGTACTTATAAAAACCTAGAATAAACTTAGTTTAGCATAGTCTTTCTGCCTCATCATAGCCATTTTTGCTTAGATTTTACCCCTGACACACTTTGAATCTAGCACAGTTTACACATAGATAAGATAAATTTCCAATAGGCAGGTTTTAGGAAGCATTCAGATATTTCACTGCAGGCCAAGCTGGCAGTCCACCCCACCCCCTGCCTTGGCATATCTCCATCAGATGTAAGACAAGGACAGAGTCATAGAAACAATAATACACTACCTTTTGGTTAAGGAGTTTGTAGATTGCAAATGTCTGACAGATCTCTGGCAGGAAAACCCCCTCCCCTTGTCTCCTCCCATCTAACCCACCAGCATGGCAGCAATCATGTAACTAAACCAGCCATTTGCCTGACATCAGTACCTGTACTTACTTGCCCCTTTGTGATGACGTGGAGCAGACCACCACTGACCTTACTGACCTTCCCCAACTAAGGGAAATGTTTAAAAGGACTCAACCATGAGCAGTCATTCTACCATTGCCAGACCATCGCTGCCATTGCCTTGTTAAGCTATGGTGTGGCCATGTGTCCATTGTGGCCATTGCTAGGCCATTGTCTTACTAGACTCTGGTGTGGCCATGTGTTCTTTGAGATATAGCTGTCACCGTGTTTCCTGGCTTTGGTCTCTTCCCCTACCTTGAGGAGGTGAATCTCCTCTTTGTCTTTCTCTCTTTCTAATTTACTTTCTAAATAAACTATATTTTCTAATCTAACTTCTGTGTAATTCTTTGCATCTTTTGTGTGGCATCCGATCATACATCAGACACCCCATACCCCCAGCAAGCCTGACCTAACATTCTGGAGGCCCTGCTGGGAGAGTGTGACCCTAACATTTTTGGAGGTCCCACGGAGATGTGCCCCGATATCTGTCCTTGAGGATTAGCTTGAATGAGGTCACATGCCCATCCCTGACTCAATCATTGGCCAGGATAATGGGATTACTATTCTCAGTTGACCAGGAACATTCCTGAAGTTGATGTGGGTTTTACTTCTCCAGAAGCAAGTAGACTGGGTCTGCATGGTGGAAAGGAGAGAGAAAAGAATTTATCAAAATCAGGGTTTTTAGGAAATGCAGACAGGGATACAGATGAGCAGTAGGCAGTTAATATTGTTATGGTGTGGGGAAATGGAGAGAGCAACTGTCACTATTCTCAGGTGTTGAGATTGGGTGATTCAGTAGATTCACTAGGATAAGAAGCCCAGGAGGACAAACAGTTTTGGGCAGAAAATCAGCTTTCATGGGAATGAGGTACATCCTTGTAAAGATGTCAAATAGACACGAAATAGGCCATTAAACATACAAGTTTGAAACTAAGAAAAGGGTTTGGATTAAAGACATATATTTAGAAACTACCGGCATGTGGAAATTATGTAGCACAAAGGTGCATGGTGAGGTCATTGTTGGATGAGATTACACGAGAAAATGTGTAGTGTGAGGAGGGAGGAGGATAAGAATTCATCTCAAGAAAAGGCCAAAATATAAGGCTTGGAATTAACTAACTGCATTTGCATATCAAAGAGGTGTTTCTTGAATTTGGATAGCTGTTGTGGTGAAAATTTCTACAATACTAAGTAATTTCTAAGTTCCATTTGACAGTTCATTATTTTTAAAGCAATATTCCTCATCCTTCCTACCCACCCCCCACGATACGACAAAATTCACTTAAACTGAAGAGTAGGGGAAGGACTTTGGAGTTAGTAGCGATGGAACTTGACCTAAAATAATAAATACTTCATGGATTATAAAAGTGATTGGAACCTTTTTATGACACAAATAACCAGCTATGGCTAATAGGCTTCCACTGCAACAAAGGCATGCTCAGTGAACTTACAGTTGGTGACTTTGCAGTTAACTTTAATAAATTAAACTTGACAATCTTATAGAAAGGCTTTAGCAAGAGCTCAGAGAATATTAAGGTCAAATCCAACTGAAAGTATGGCAATCTCATTCTACTAGTTTGAAAGTGAACAAACATGCAGGCAGAGAAATTATCTGATTCTGCTGAATTACTAGGAGCCACGAGGACTGTGGACCTGGCTCTCCTGGCTTGCAGTTCCAGTGGCAGGCGTCCCCCCACGGTGTTGGGATGGAGAAAACCTTCATGGACTTTGCATTCTCAGACACAGGAAGCAGAGCCCTTCCTAGTTATTCACGTGAACTGACCCAACCTAAAAGAGAGCTGGATCAGCCAGGCTCGGTGGTTCAGCCTGTAATCCCGCGCCTTGGGAGGCTGAGGTGAGTGGATTGCCTGAGCCCGCGGGTTCAAGACCCGCCTGGGCAACTTGGCGAGACCTCATCTCTACAATATATCAAAAAATTAGCCGGGCGTGGTAGCACGCGCCTGTAGTTCCAGCTCCTTGGAAGGCTGAGGCGGAAGTATTGCCGGAATCCAGCGGGTCAAGGCTGCGGTGGCCGGGAGCGGCCACTGCACTCCAGTCTGGACGATGCAGTGAGACTCCAACTCAAAAAAAAAAAAAAAAAAAAGCTGGGCTTGGTGGCTCAGCCTGTAATCCCGCGCCTTGGGAGGCTGAGGTGAGTGGAATGCCTGAGCCCGCGGGTTCGAGACCCACCTGGGCAACTTGACTAGACCTCATCTCTACAATAAATCAAAAAATTAGCCGGGCATGATAGCGCGCGCCTGTAGTTCCAGCTACTTGGAAGGCTGAGGCAGAAGGATCGCTGGAGCCCAGCAGGTCGAGGCTGCAGTGGCCGGGAGCGGCCACTGCACTCCAGTCTGGGCGACTGTGTGA
>CAUYQG010217699.1:0-32812 GCA_963574415.1 Tarsius wallacei
AGGGTGTGTGTTTTGTTCGCCGGCGCCAGCAATTTGTGGGCGGCTGGGGCCCGGAGCAGCCACTACACCCCCTTGTGGGTGAACTTGTGTTAACCAAAAAAAAAAAAAAAAAAAAAAAAAAAAAAAAAAAAATCTCTAAACTGAAGGCATACACACGAACCTCCACACCCACACCCACACCCCTCCACACCCCCCTCACACACAAAGGGGTGATAAATACATAATAAGGTGATAAAAAACTTAGATCAGACTTAACACCCCAGAAATTTATTTCATAATTGTCCTTTAAAATAACAGAAAAGTGTTACTACTTCCAAAAAGAGAAAGGCTTTATATTCCTTTTATTTTAATATCAAAGTTCTATTTTACTCCAAATTCAGTATCCAGTCATCTTAAACTCTAAAGCTGTACTTTAAGCTTTTTTATACAGATAACTTTGGTTTCTGAAATACAAAAGGGAAATAAATAGTAAGACTAAAAAAAAAGTAACTGAATGTTGCCTTATATAATTGTTTTATTTATATATGTGTGTGTGCATATATGTAATTATGTGTAAAATGTCTAGCAAAGGACCAGGAACTTAATAACTCTGCTCAGTAAATGATAATTATTAAATAAGAAAGTAGCAGTAACAAAAGTTAAGAGCATGGTCTTTGAAGTCAGAGAGCAAGGTCCCTAATCTACTACTTAGTAGCTGTGTGATCTTGGGATAGATAAAAAGCCAGTTTCTTCACCTATACAATGGATTTTGGGAAGAGTACATGAGATAACATTTCTAAAAGTTTAGGGCCGCAAGATACACAGGAAGCACTGAATAGTCAATAAAAACTTACTTCGAAGCACCCATTTTCTGAAATCATAGCACTTTGCAAATGTTTCTAATACTAACCCATATAGCATTGGGTATCTACTTCTGTTTTCCCTAAAAAGAGAAGCTCTTTGAGGCAAAAATTTCACAGATTCATAATTATATTCCAAGAACTGTGCCTAACAAATAGCCTCAATGAGTCTGACACTCACAGCCATCTTTAAAGACTCACCTATGCATTTCCCTCTAGAGCACAGTTTTCCTGGCTCCACTTACAAATAATAAGAAACCATTACTAAGGGCTTTCACAAGGCAAACCACTGTACCATGTGCTTTAAAATGCATTACCTCTTTTAACCCTCAACACACAGAATAAGGTAAATAAGATTATTATCCCCTATGTTTCAGTAAAGGAAAAACACTTAGATCTAAGTTCAGCAATTTGCCCAAGGTCATTCAGTAAATAGGTAATGGAGCCAGAAGTCAGTTTCAGACAGTTTCCCTCTATGCTATAATAACCACTATACCATACATCAACCCTCAGTATTAACCATAATCATTTATTGAAGTCTCTCAATGTACAAGGCACTGTGACAAATACTTTATATACATTTTCTTAGGAACCTTAAAAAAGGTACTATTACTATCCCAATTAAAAGACAAAACTAAGTTAAACACTCTGCCCAAAGTTACACAGTTAAAAAGTACCTTGTGAACTCAGATCATTTCATCGCAGAACTCACAGCCACTACACTATACTATTTCCTCAACACCCTTGTGTCCTGTTTTGTTTCACCCATATTATCTAGGAATCACTTGGGTCTTTACTTTTATCACAAGTACTGTCTCACTCATTTACAAAGTTAATCTTCCCCATGAGAATATAAGCCTCTTACTGTATCCCTAATAGCAGAGGTCTATACACAAAGAAGTGAAGATTTAATGTTTGTAGAACTAATATTTCTAATCAATTATTTTTAAAGTTTATAAGCTGTGATAGCCGTTCTTCAAATGAAATATTATTCAAAAGCCCAATATTAAAAGAAAAACATAGCATTATTTGGGTTAAGCAGCCCAGAGACTCCATTCAGCTATCTACTCACGCCTCAAAAACATGTGTGCTGTAAATTCACTTACTTCACAGGGGCTCGAGCATAAACCTGAAGCCAGTCAGGAATTTCTGCAGTGTGATATGGATTTGCAGGTACCAAAAGCGACTGATTCCTTTCAGCTTGCTGTGGTTGGTATGTGACAGGAGGTGGTTGATCATACCGCGGTACACTAAGAAAGAAGTGACATTCTTTAGGATAAAGGCCCTAAATCTAAAAAAGAAATTATCAGGAACACAATACAGAAGGTGCCAAAAAGAACATAAACACATTTTAAGAAAGTAAAAAACTGTATTAAAATTGTAATACTCAATATATACCAATAACAAAGGATGAATACAAGTCACATTTGGCTGCTGCAATTACAAGAGGTTCTCAAAGTGGTTGCCATCAGAACCCAGACACTTCTGATTATGGCAAATTAGAAGTAATACATAGATAACATCTCTTAAAACATGAATATGTATTTTGGCACTCCTGGTATTTAAGCATCTCTCAATGTGTGTTCTGCCCAAACTGGCTTCTTTCCACTACTTAAACAATACATATTTTAAAGAGATTTCTTCTGGCTGGTATTTATTCATTTCAAGGACAGTGTCAAAGGATTAAAATTTAAATTAAAAAACTGAAACTAAGTTGTAACCTTTACACAGAGGCATAAAACTAGAATAACAAATTTCCATAACTAGTAATTGGCTATAAATTCATATAAGAAAGGTTGGTAGTTTCTCTCACAACGAAAATAGATGTTTTTCTCCTCCTGTAGGCTGAAAAGGGGGGTTGGGAGCGGCAGGAGTAAATACTGTGCTTGAAAAAGTCACATTAAATGTCAATAAGATTTCTACTTTTACCACCTTGAGAGAAGATATGGAAGTCATAGTTTATTAGAACCTATTTTAAATCATAGAGACTTTTAAAAAATAAATAAAAGTGTATTAACAGCCTGTGTATGCTGTAGGGAGAGTGAGAATGCCAAATTAGGTAGGGATATTATATGGGAAAGAGCTAAAGAAAGCACTGAACCACTGAAGGTTAAAGACTGAATTCTGGGAGGCCAAAATGATCTATTTCAGATTGAAAGGGATCTCTGCCTTTAAAGATAAAGATTTATGTGTACATTAGGAAAGGTCACCTTTTACCAAACTGGGATTAAAATAAGGGTTAGATTACAATACAGTCAACAATTTAAAGATCAATGTGCTTGCCAGGTGTGGTGTCTCAGACCTGTAATCCCAACACTTTTTTGGAAGGTCCAAAACTTGAGCCAGCCTAGTAACATAGCGAGACCTTGGCTCTACAAAAAACTAAAAAGTTAAAAATTAAAGATCAATGTGCAAATGACCATGAATTTTATCTTCAACCCTTCTTTCCTAAGTAGATTCAAAGGGAACTATTATTTGATAGTACAACTCAGGCTTGGGGAAGAATTGAGGCTTTATAGTCAGATATGCCTGGATCTTAACCTCAGCTTGAACACTTACAGGTTGTATAAATGTTAGGCAAAACTGTTTCACTTCTCTAAGCCTTAGCCTCCTTATTTATAAAAGTGGAATAAATTCACACAAGATGGTTGTCTCAGGATTAGTTTGGTAATATAAATCAAGGGTTCTGTATGAGAGTTGGCATAACAGACAATGAAACAGTTATTAATAATATCCATGCAAGCTTAAGGTCAGTAGGTTTTTTTGAGGGGAGGGATGTAAAAAGTTTACTTTGGAGAGACCAAAAGGGAACAGCTATGTGTCCTTAGGATCCCCCAAATTTTTGGTTGACAACCTCTCTCCCAAGTATGACTCATATTTGAAGGATCACCAAGCCAGCCTGGGCTGAAATATCCAAATTATGTAAGAGGGTAAGTATAATAGACTGTCAAGTTAAATCATGGTTTTCAGGACAGCGGTTAGTCTCTCTGTTATATTTCCACAGTTGCTGAGAGAAGCAAATTCATTAATTATGACAGTGCTTTATAAACTATAACCTCAATAGTTCAATCTTTAAAAAAAGGCCAAGCTCGGTGGCTCAGCCTATAATCCCAGCACTTTGGGAAGCCGAGGTAAGTGGATTGCCTGAGCCTGTGGGTTCCACACTAGCCAGGGCAACTTAGTGAGACCTCATCTCTACAATAAATCAAAAATTAGCTGGGTGTGGCAGCATGTGCCTGTAGTTCCGGCTTCTTGGAAGGCTGAGGCAGAAGGATCGCTGGAGCCCAGCAGGTCAACGCTGGGGTGGCCGTGATTGTGCCACTGCATTCCATCCTGGGCAACAGAATGAGATTCCAACTCAAAAAAAAAAAAAAAAAAATAGTTCAATAAATATTGAAACTAAATGGAATCACTGGAAAAAAACAATTTTCAAAGTCAAAATCAATACACCAAATATGTGAAATAACACAATAATGATAAGGCTTATTTTTCTAGTGATAATACTAAAATATACTTTCATAATAATGTTAATGGTTCTAAAAAATACAAATATTCATTATAACAAAATCTGCATTATGTCAGATGATACTAAGCAACATCTATCAACATGTGATAATATTTCATCCATTTTTTAAAAAATTGTTTGTAGAGACAGGGTCTCCCTGTACTGCCCATGCTCGTCCTGAACTGGCCTCAAGCAATTCTCCTGCCTCACCTTCCCAAAGTGTTGGGATTACAACCATGAGCTATCACACTTGGCACATTTTTACTCTTATGGTTCAGTTCTTGAAGCTCAAATGTGGTTAATTTAATCTGAAATATCTGCACCTTCATTACTAATACTAGCTTTATGTGTACTTTGAAATTTAGTGTGTAATTACACTTATAGCACATCTCAACTAAGATTAATCACATTTCAAGTGCTCAACAGCCCATGTGACAAGTGGCTACAGTATTAGATAGCAAAGGGCTAAAAGTCTGACAACAAACCAATATGATAGGCTTAATCAAAATTGCCCAAATATTTACTGCCATATTTATTAAGCAGATCTGAATGTTTTGTACAGTCCCAATTTTTACTTTTTTGTCTGGTAACAGTAAGAAAAGGAACATAAAATCATGTCTGAAATGGAATAAAAACAGCAAAATGTTATAATTCAATAATATATTTTGACTTACTAGGTCTGTATTATTTATAGGAATTTAATTGTAAAGAGACCGCTGCTTTATTTACTTCAATTTCTAGACATCTGAAACAAAAACATTTTTGCACATTAAAGCAGAATCTAATCATAGTAACACTAATACTGTTCTTGAGGCTGTTTAAAGAGAAAAGTCATTTTTCCTTATTCAAGTCATTCATTACTAAATGTAAGTCCAGAGGAAAATGTCACACATTTTGAAAAATAAAATCAGAAGCTTAGAATGCCTTTCTTTTGGATGAAAACATGAGTCCAAGATCTAACATCAGACAATTCCAAAACAAAAAGTTGAAAATAAAACTGATATTCTACCTAGGAGCACAGGGATGCCTATACTGAGCCTTCTTATTTGTGTGATCCACATAATAGGTTCCAAATTCTGATGACTCAACTCGCTCCCATCCGGGAGGAAGTCCTTCTCGCTCAAGAGGATGGCTCCAATGAGTTGTATTTGTGTTATGATCTATATAATATTTTCTCCCTCTCATTGTCCAGTCCACAGACCAGCCAAGAGGAAGAGGTAAGTCTTCAGAGCCATGGTTATTTAAATTTCCTAAAGATGTAGCAGCAACTCTCCCAATACCTGTAGGGAAAGAGAAAAAGAAAGAAAAGAAACAGAACAATTATTCAATGCTAAAAATAGCCAGCTGGGAAACAGAAAATCAACTATCAAATGTTCCCAGTGACTTTGAAGAGCTTTTTAAATTACAGTTGTCTGGGCACTAAGGCAAAAATGAAAACATCAAGTTTAAGTTTAAAGAAAGGTAATTGAAACAGACTCTTCAAATGTTTTGATACGGATTTTTCAGGTCAGTCTGGGCTTCGAGAGTGTCAGCTCAATAGGTCGTCCAGCCAAGCCCTGAGTGTTGCTGGTTCAGTGGGCTGGCAAGCCTAGCCCCCGGAGTGTCTCGGCTTTGGAGTCTCGCCTTCTTTCAGCAGCTCTCCTGGTCGGCTGGCAAATCAGCCTCTGGGGTGCACAGCTCTTCGGCTCTGAGGATCTTCTGCACTTCTTCAGGGCGCAGCTCTTTAGGGTCAAGGTTCTTGTCTCACGCCCAGGAAGAATGAGGGGCACGGGCAGCCGCAAAGTGAGAAAGCAGGATTTCTAGAGGGGACAGAATAGCCCCCATAGTGGAAGGGGACCCAAAGGGGTTGCCCATCTGGGGCCGAAAACCTGGTATTTATATAGCCCTAAATCCAAGCAGATTGGCTAGCACTAGCTATGAGCTGACTGGTCCACACTTAGCTGTTCTGATCGGTCAGTATTCAGGATCAATTGGCAGGAATTAGGGGCCTAATGGTGAACTGACTGTTTGCTTTTCAATCCCAGCAGTGAGTACTTAAACTCTAGCTTGAGGCAGGCAGGGAGCTTGTTTACCAGCACTGAGCCTGAGAGGCCTGCTGGGAGTTAGCTACATTGTTACTAGGGGACCCACCTCTCTGCTGTCTGTCTGCCTAGGCTTTTGCTAGCTATCCCCTGTCTCAGTTTTAAAACTATGTTGACAATCCTAAACATGCTAAAAATAAGCTAAAGAGGATCCCTTGCCTGGATTAGAATAGTATTATGTATGTCAATTATATTGCTATGTATATGTAAACACCAACAACAAAAAGCAATTGAGAAGAAACTTCAGAATGAAAGTAAATGCTTTTTTTTTTTTTTTTTTTTGAGTTGGAGTCTCAGTCTGTCACCCAGACTGGAGTGCAGGTATGCTCCCTGCCACCGCAGCCTCGACCTGCTGGGCTTTGGCGATGCTTCCGCCTCAGCCTTCCGAGTAGCCGGAACTACAGGCGCGTGCCACCACACCCGGCTCGAAAGTAAATGCTTGGCCGGGCTCGGTGGCTCAGCCTGTAATACCGCACTTTGGGAAGCCGAGGTGAGTGAATTGCCTGAGCCCGTGGGTTCGAGACCTGCCTGGGCAACTTGGCCCTCATCTCTACAATAAGTCAAAAAAAAAAATTAGCTGGGCGTGGTAGTATGTGCCTGTAGTTCCGGCTACTCGGAAGGCTGAGGCGGAAAGATCGCCAAAGCCCAGCAGGTCGAGGCTGCAGTGGCCAGGATCATTGCCAGTGCACTCCAGTCTGGGCAACGGAGTGAGACTCCAACTCAAAAAAAAAAAAAAAGAAAGTAAATGCTTTAATTCAAATTCAGATTCTAAAGAAGGATATGTAAGTTTATGGACAAGTATAGGTTATCAGCAGGTGGTTTAAGAAACTGCAGTCAGTTAAATACAACATTTTAAAAATGGCATATGTATAAGGTGAGTCACTGCAGCATCAACTGCAGTATCAAGACTAGAAATAAACCAAATGCTCACTAATAGCGGATTTGATCATGCTATTACATGCACACAACAGAGTACCATACTATCTAGCTATAAAAAAAAGAATAATGACCATTTCTATTTATTGCCCTGGAGTAATATTCAAAATATATTAAGTGAAAAAAGCAAGATAAAGAGTCTAGGCAGTATACCATCACACATATCTATGTGGTTGCCGGCCTACAGGTGGCCCTGGGCCCCAGTGATCCCGCCCTGCTAGGATTCACACCCTTGTCTGTGTTACCAATAGTTTATGGCAAAGAAGATGGCGACTTCTGTGATTAGGATATAAAAGGTCCTATAGCTTCTGTCCAGGTCAATGGTTAAGATGGTAAATTTTACTTTATGTACATTTTAATACAATTAAAAACATTTTTTTACAGTAAAAACCTGGAAATCTAAAATTTAAATTGCCAACAATATAAACTCACGATTAATTTCTAATGCAAAAAACAAAAACACATTTCCTAGAAATGTCCATTGAAAAGGTCCAAAAGAGCTAATCCAACCAGTAGCAATGAGTACAAGTGTGTGATCTCCAAATACTATTTCCCCACTGAAAGGGATCCTTGGAAAAATGGTTGATTCCAGGACTGAGGCAGAAAAGGAGTCTGGAGCATTCAGTCACATAAGAAAGCAAAGAGCAATCAAAAGGACCCAACCTTAGAGGGGCGCTGATTTATACATCAGAATTATCATACCAATGACTGAAACACAAATCTTAAAAATCTTACAATTTACCAGTCATCTTCTAGGGCAGGAAAATGCAAAATGATCTAGAATATTTTTGTAGTATCAGACAGGAACTACAGAAAAAAAAAATCTTAGATTATAACCCAAAATATAAAATAAATATATGAGTCTATATTGACAGAATAGAATGAGTAAGTGTGGGAGAAAAAACAAAACTTCCTGACAGAAGAATTCCACATGTCCACATATTCCCCACTCCAAGGAGTTTCAGCAACACACCTACCCACCTTAAGAATGAGTTTCAGTTAAGTGACTCCCTCCTAAAAAAATAGAGTATGGGAAGGGGAAAACAATAACGATACAGTGGAGAAACCTAGCAAACCTTAACTGATGAAGGGTTAAGATCACCAGGAATACCATGTGGCTGTCATGTACCTCTCCTCACATATGATCTCACAAGGACACTTCACCTCTGTGGTGTTCTTTCAAAAATCAGTAAGCCCAGTCTAATCATGAGAAAAACATCAGACAATCTACAAAATATCTGACATGTACTCCTCAAAACTGTCAAGGTCATGAAAAACAAGAAGATGACTGGGAAATTAGCAGAGTTCAAAGACTAAGGAGACAGCCAGGCTCGGTGGCTCAGCCTGTAATCCCGCGCTTTGGGAGGCTGAGGTGAGTGGACTGCCTGAGCCCGCGGGTTCCAGACCCGCCTGGGCAACCTGGCGAGACCTCATCTCTACAATAAATCAAAAATCAGCCAGGCATGATAGCACGTGCCTGTAATTCCAGCTACTCGGAAGGCTGAGGCAGAAGGATCGCCGGAACCCAGCAGGTCGAGGCTGCAGTGGCGGGGAGCAGCCACTGCACTCCAGTCTGGGCAAGAGTGAGACTCCAACTCAAAAAAAAAAAAAAGACTAAGGAGACATGATAATTAAATGCAATGCAGTACTCTGGATTGAATCTTGGAACAGAAAATAGTATTAATGAAAAAAGTGGTAAAACTGAAATAAAGCTTGGAGTTAAAAATGAATCCACGAGTCTACAAATAAATCCTCACTGGTTACTTTTAAAGGTGGTTTGAGTACCAATTCATTGTTCTGAAATAGTAAGTAAAGGGAAAGAACTAGCATTTATCCCATCTCTCCCATATGGACAGCAACCAAGTAACTGACAGAGGAAAGTTCTTGATTATAGAATTCCAACTAATAAATACAGAAGAAATGACAGAATTCAAGCATCATCATTTGCAACGTCTGATAAAACACAGGCATACCCTGGGGATATTTTGGGTTTGCTTCCCAGACCACTGCAGTTATAAAAATTTTCTTTATACTATACCAGCCTATTAAGTGTACAATTGCATTATATCTTAAAAATATACATATCTTAATTTAAAAAACACTTTATTGCTTTAAAAAATGAGTTAATAGCATTTTTTGCCAGTGGAGAGTCTTACCCTCTATATCAAAGGTTGCTGACCAATTAGGGTAGTGTTGTGAAGGGTGGGGTGACTGTGGCAATTTTTTTTTTTTTTGTTAGTTGGAGTCTCACTCTGTCACCCAGACTGGAGTGCAGTGGCCGCTTCCGGCCACTGCAACCTCGACTTGTTGGACTCCAGCGATCCTTCCGCCTCAGCCTTCCAAGTAGCTGGAACTACAGGCATGCGCTACCACACCTGGCTAGTTTTTATTCGATTGTAGAGACAAGGACTCGCCAACTTGCCAGGGCTGGTCTCGAACCCGCGGGCTCAGGCAATCCACTGGCCTCGGCCTCCCAAAGTGCTGGGATTACAGGCTGAGCCACCGAGCCCGGCCGACAATTTTTTATAACACAACAACAATCAAGTTTGCCCCACTGACTGACTATTTCTTTCATGAAATATCTCCCTTTAGCATGTGATGCCATTTGATAACATTTTAACCATAGCAGATTTTTATTTTTATTTTTTTTTGAGTTGGAGTCTCACTCCGTCGCCCAGACGAGTGCAGTGGCCGCTCCCGGCCACCGCAGCCTCGACCTGCTGGGCTCCGGCGATCCTTCCGCCTCAGCCTTCCAAGTAGCTGGAACTACAGGCGCGCGCTACCACGCCCGGCTAATTTATTTTGATTTATTGTAGAGATGAGGTCTCGCCACTTTGCCCAGGTGGGTCTCGAACCCGCGGGCTCAGGCAATCCACTCACCTCAGCCTCCCAAAGGCGCGGGATTACAGGCTGAGCCACCGAGCCCGGCGAAATCTGTTTTTTAAAAAAGAATTTTGATATATAGTTCTAGTTAAGATTAATTTTTTATTATTTTTCCTAAAGACTACTATATTCTGTTGAAATATTTACAGAGTCTACTTTTTTCTTTCTTTCTTTCTTCTGGGGGAGGAAGTGTTTCTAAACAGAGAAGTTCTAGAATTGGTGGCTTTTTTTTTTTACAAAAATAGTCTAATTACCCTAATTCTATTGGAAGTATTCTAGGAGTCCATCAACATCAGTGTACCAGCTAACGTTGTTATGAGAGGATGCATTTGGTTTCAGTGAATTTTTTTTCCTCGAGGGTAACAATTTTTAAATTACTATTATTATTATTATTATTATTATTATTATTTTATTTATTTTTTTGAGTTGTAGTCTCACTCCATCGCCCAGACTGGAGTGCAGTGGCCGCTCTCGGCCATCCTAGCCTCGACCTGCTGGGCTCCCGGTGATCCTTCCGCCTCAGCCTTCCAAGTAGCTGGAACTACAGGCGCGCACTACCACGCCTATCTAATTTTTTGATTTATTGTAGAGATGAGGTCTTGCCAAGTTGCCCAGGCGGGTCTCGAACCTGCGGGCTCAGTCAATCCAGTCACCTCAGCCTCCCAAGGCGCGGGATTACAGGCTGAGCCACCGAGCCCAACTATTTACTATTATTTTAAATTGACAGATTATATACATTTGTGGAGTAGAGTACAATGTGATGTTCTGATATATGTATACAATGTGGAAAGATCAAATCAAACTGATTAGCATATATATCACCTCACTTGCCTATCATTTTAAGTTCCCTTTTATTTTTAGTTTATTTTGTAGTAAGATATTTTGTATTTACGAAGTCATTTTGAAATATACCATATATTATTATTGACTAAAGTTAGCCTGCTGTGCAACAGATCTCAAAAATGTAACAATTTTTAAAGTAGTTTTATTGGGATGATTCTTTCAACTTGTTTATCCATTTCATGATATGTGATTTACGAGTGCACCTGCCCACACCATGCCAAGTGCCCAGCAATTTTTGACCAAAAATGGCCTACCCCCATGCTCCACCCTCCCTATGCACCCAATCTTTTGTTTCTCCGGATAAAAAAAGTCTTCAGAGGGCAACATTTTGTCTATGTGGAAGAGGTGAAACAAAAAACAGCAGAAGCACAGAAAGGCATCAAAACTGACAAGTTCAAAAACTGTTTTGAGCAGTGGAAAAAGTGTCTCCATAGGTGTATTATATCAAATGGATTATACTTTGACGGTGACTGAAGTTGAAACATGTAAGAGCAAACACACAATTTTTTATAAGTAAATTCCAGGGTTTTTTTGGGTCCCCCTTATATATTTGTTTTGTTTATCTCAGATTTGAAAAAAGATTCAATTTTTTATTGATTGCCTTTTTTTTCCACTTTATCTTTCTAAGGAGAGCATTATCTTTTGATTTGGTTCATATCATCCAAATGCTAAGTTAGGGACTTTAATGCTGTTACCTAATGAATATTATTAGTTCAGTTTTTTGGCAAGCTTTGTAAGGATTGGGACCTGTTATGTTTTATAAACCACTAATAGAGTAAGCAGACTGTCATTGTTACCTTGGGGGCATTGCCCTTGCAAGTGCCTTCTCAGAAGTGGCTTCTTTCCAATTCAGTGTTCTCTTCCTGTGGGATAGGAGTCAGATGTTAGTTACTGCTTTTCCCCCTGAAATCACGTTTACACTTATCTGAAGTATCCAAGGTGGATAGGTATTTGTGTCTACTGCATATCAGTGTGCAGCAATAGCTTTATAACTAAAATTTGGTCTTTTCTGTTGCTCTTGAGTAGAATTTTGTCAGTATTTTTAAAAATCTGTTTTATCAATTGTAAAAATGAAGTATGTGAGAAATGTGATTTCCTTGTAAAATATGTGATTTAAACTTATGGAACACAGTTTTAAGAAAACTGAATATAATTTATTTAAATATTTAAAGATAAATTTCACTCATGAGTCTTCATAATCTTAAAAAAACCTGAAAATAATTCTTACTATTTTATTTAAAAAAAAAAAAATAGGGCTTGGGGTAAGGTCCCAGTCTATAGAGTAGATCCTTATTCAACTTCTCAGCACCTGTAAATAGACCATTTTTTGAATTCGGAAACATTTGATTTCAGTTGTTCACCATGAAGTTATACTCCTTCACTTCAAAGCCAGATGTGATTGATGCCATAATATATGTTATAGTCAAGATGCAGCAAGTTTTCTTTAGAAGGAATTATGAAATAGAAAGTGATTTTGTGTCGAAAGTGAAAGTTAAATGGCCTTTAAAAGACTAACCCCTTCTCTCTTACATGTATGTATACAAGCATTTGCAAGAAGATGAAAAGATTTAAATATGTCTTAGGATTCAGTGCCCACTTGCAAGTGTTAAAAGTCTAGTTGAGAACATAAATCATAATTGAACATAACTGAATTCCAAGTTGTACTGAAAGCATTAGGCATTCAGACAGTGTATGAGGTGTGGAGAAGAGTGTGGGAAGAAGACTGAAGTTTTATTACCAGAGTAACCTGATAGGGTTGGTCAAGAAAGCTGAGTCAACTTTTGGATTTGAAGAGGCAAAAAATATAATAGCTATAAAGATAAAGATATAAGGGAGATAAAGACAAGTAGAAGAAAAATAATTTTGACATAAACATCATTGGTAGGCATATAAATACCTCCAGTATTGGTGACCCCAGGAAAACTTGACGAGATGGCAGTTTGTATGATGATGAAGAAAGAGAATGATACACTTTGTTTAAATAAGTTTCAGCCACCTGTGGATTACCCAGAGTCTAAAACATTGTTAGAAGGGAAGCACAAGTGAGATTCTAGTTTCTTAGTATTGTTAATATAGGCCACTGGACTATGGTATAATGAACAAGGGTTTTTTTGGGGGGCGGGGATGAAAATTTCATGTTGATTCTGTTAATAAACATTAAATGTTCATGGTTGCTAGTGTTACCTAGGTATTTAGTTTTATTCTAATAATATTTAGTATGTGGCATTAGAATAAATACAATGGCAGGTTAAAATAGAATATTGATTCTGTTCTATGTGTGTAGTATATATTATTTTGTAAATAATTACCCTTTTAAAAAAGTTATTTGGCAAGAGCAAATAATATTTCTTTTGGTTTTCTTTTTATCTTGTGCTCACTTGGGTATATTTTGAAGCTTTCCAAGCTAAGTTACTATAGAGTTATAGTAATTACTATCAAATGCATTATTTAAAGAAACTGACAAAAAATATTTTGAAAAGATTTTGGCAATTTTATTAGCAAGTAGCTATATCTGAAGTAAAGAAAATAGGTTTGAGTCTTATTTTGTATTTATACTAAAATGTAATCTCTGACTATCGGTAATAACATGATCATTTTATATAATAACTTTTGATGTGTAAAGAGAGACAACTTCCTGACTTAGAGCTCAGGTGACTACATCTTCTAGTTTGCTGTGTGCTGTTACCTATGTTAACCAAGCGCTGTAAATGGATTTAATTGTTAAATCCTCACCATTTGAGGATAATATCCTTTTTGCACACATGAAGAACCAAAGTCTTACAGATTTTGAGTATTTGGCCCAAGCTCACAAAGCTATTAGAGGATGAAATAGGACAGGCTCTGGGAGATTTATACTCTTAAGTTATACACAGGGCGGCATAGGGACTGTGACTATGTTGTGGTATTAATCTTCTGCGTAAGTGGCCTTCTAGTTAGACACGCAAGAATCTTCGTCATCTTCTGCTCATTCCTTCAGTGATATTTTCTGGGCTTTTTTTCATACGATTCAAATGGATTGTGCGTTATATATATAATCCATTTGAATCATGAATCTATCAGTTGAAGTGATTTAAACTTCTTGTTATAATTTAGTTTGAATTAATGATTACAAATTTTGAAGCATACCAAAGCTTTTTGGTTCTTGGGCATAGAGAGGAAGGTATCATTTAGTTTAAAAATGAGTACATGAATGTGGTATATATACTCAATGGAATATTATGCAGCCATAAAGAAGGATAAATATATGGACTTTGCAGCAACTTGGATGTATTTAGAGTCGATCATACTTAGTGATCTGTCACAGAAACAAACAGCAGAGTACCATATGTTCTCACTCATAAGTGGACCTTGAACAATTATCATAATACTATAAGAAAGGGGTTGGCAGTAGTGGGAAACTCTCAGGGGAAGGGGGGTGGGATTGGCAGTTGAGGGAAACTGCTAGGGGAGGGAGGGGCATACCTCATTAACAAGGGTACTTGCATAATCAGCATTTGTGTACCTAACCCTGAATTGTAACCTACATCTTTATTTTAAAAAGTGAGCACATGAAACCTAGAAACCCTTGTTTTAAAAAGTAAATGTTTTAAAAACGTGACTAGATTGACCACAAATCCTCATTGTCTTCTTTTGTACCACCCCCTTTTTTTTGGTAAATGAAATAGGTATTTAGGCACCAGTACTGCTTTTGATGAAAGAGTATGAAAGTATTATAAAATCATTTTGACAAATAAAATTTTCAAGTTCTAACTTAACTTTCAAAAAGATTTAAAGTGTCCAAAGAAATCTGTTTCTATAAAACAGAAAAATCAAATCATCTTTGAACGTTGATGCATTTTGCTTACATGACATAAATTGTCAGTTTTTTTAATACTCCAGTTCTACTTTGATGTGGTAAATGACTTTGCTATTTTCAGCTATTTCAAAGGGACTCTCTTAATTGTAGCTACTAATTTTACACCAAAGCGTAATTTAGAAAACTTCTTTAGTTATCAAATCTGCTTACCAACACACTGAAGAAAAATCTTTTTTGGTTTCTATAAGCAAAATTCGAGTCTTTTTAAAATTTCTTATTTATTTCCCCCAGCTTTGCTGCGATATAATTAGCAAATAATATTGTATGTACTTATGGCAAACAACATGATTATTTTACATACGTATACACTGTGAAAAGATAACCACAGTCATGTTAGTTAACATATCCATCACCTCACATTTAACTTTTCTTTTTTGGTGATGAGAAGACTTAAGATCTACTCTCTTAACAAATTTCAAGTATACAGTACAGTATTATTAACTATATTCACCATGCTATGAAGAAGATCACCAGAAGTTATTTGTCTTATCTGAAAGTTTGTACCCTTTGACCAACATCTCCCCATTTCCCCCACCCCTAGCTCCTGGCAACCTTCATTATACTAATTCAAGTCTGTTTTAGAACAGTGGCTTTAAAATAGCACCAATTTGTCTGTTCTAAGAAGCTTTTATTGTCTTCTATAATATCAGTAAGGTAATAAGGCTAATTTTTTATAGGCACTATTAAAATTTGTGTATGCCATTTGAAACATTAAAAAACCCTGCTGTTATGAATCAAGAAGTGCAAAATATTTCCTCACAATGAATTACAGTTAAAGTAGTATAACTCATTGCCTTTTTAACCTTTAAGCAATGAGAGAGTAGGCTTTATGTGAAAATCCTAAATGGGCTTCAAATCTAAACTTTGCTCCTTTGAATTACTAATTTACGTAAACTATAACAGGTGCTGTAAGAAGAAGTTGGAAAAAATGCCATTCAAAAAATGCTATATCTCCCACAATGTGGAATGTTTTCTAGTTATGCTTACTAGTATACTTTTGTTATAAACCATCTTGTTTAAGGATGTCTTGTGTTTCATTTTCCATTTTGTAACATTAGTAAGTAAAATAATTTTCTTTACTGATTCATAGGTGGCACCTTCACTGGGGAGTGCTGAATTTCAACCACTTGTGCCATCAACAACACTTCTATCTGAAGCTTCACATGACCAGTTTGTGACTGAAGGTATCCTTTTAGGAGACATTCTGGCTTCAAAAAGAAAAATGACAAGTTGGTCTAGACAGATATTTCGAAAGTAAATGTCTAAAGAAAAGACATTAATGAAATAAGCTATAGACCATGATGGAATACATTTAGAATAAATATATCAGAAATTAACAAAGCAAATGCTCTTAACTAGTAAGTGGAATTTGGTTATCAAATAAATAGCCTGATCCAGATGCTTACTTCTTAGGTAAGCATAGGTATTTGATATTAGAATTGGGGAACTAACTACATATTTTCTCCTCTTTTGAGAAAAAAATTTTATCACAGTAGTCCTCTGAAAGTGAAGAGATTCTGGTCTTAAGTATTTTCTAAAGCTGTACTTCTGCTTAAAAGCACATAAAATGCATTGAATCTTTACTTAATTAGAAATGCACAATAAGCAACCTGGGACTGACTTTTATTAATGACGATATATAACTGTTATCCCTTGTACTAAGAACTGCTTCCAACTCTGCTATGCTTCAACTTGTATATATTTTGAAGATTACAACTTAGCTTTTGTTAACTCTAGAGAGTACATGGGCCTTATTCAGTAGCATTAAATTCCTGACTTGAAAGGAATATCCTGGGGAGTGTGAGAAGGAGGGCTCATCAGAAGTCCAAACCTCTCCTTCATGCAATATACTTATGTAATAAAGCCTCACATGTACTCCATGATTATAAAAAAATTTAAAAAATAAACACAGATGTATAAGTATATGCAGAGAAAATGCTTTCTAAAATATTTAGAAATACTTTCTTAATTAAAATTTTGAATTTTCATTACCATATTTTTTACAATAATTTCCTAAATAGTGTTTTATTTTTGGTGTTTAGTAATTCATGTTAATAACGTGTAAAAGGGTTTAATTGTAGAAAATGCTCATTTGATCTTCTTCAGAACAAAAGAAGTAAATTCATTGTTTAAATGGCTTAGAACATGTACTAAAATTTGATCATGAATTTCATCAATGTTTATCTCTAAAAGTGTTACATTACTATTTTTTCAACAGCTTTATTGAGATATAATTTACATACCATATGATTCATTAATTTAAAGTATGTAATGTATTCTTTTTTAGTATAGTCAGAGTTATGCAGCCATCACCACAGTCAATTTTAGAACATTTTTATCATCCTACAAAGAAACCCTGTACTCATTAGCAGTCACTCCCTATCTCCCCACATCTTCTGCACTGTAGGCAATCGCTAATCTACTTTCTTTCTTTATACCCTTGCCTATTTTGGACAGTTTATATAAATGGAATCCTACAACATGTGGTCTTGTACTGGCTTCTTTTTACCTAGTATACTGTTTTCAAGGTTCATCCAAGTGAGAGCATATATCAGAACTTCATTTTTTTATTGACAAATAATATTCCACTGTATAAATCTATCACATTTACCCATTCATCATTTAATAGACATTTGGATTTTTTTTTGCACTTTTTTGGTGATTATAAATAGTGCTGCTATGAACATTAATGTACAGGTTTTATGTGGACTTTTTTGGTGTTTTTTTTTTTTTTTCTGGTTGGATCACTCTTGATTGAAATTTACTTATTTTCAAGTATTATGCTTTTAATGTGTATTCATGCCCAGTTTTACTGGTTACCAGTCAGGTCAGTGTGGATATTTGACCCCCACCGACAAAGTTTCTCAATCTTTTTTGTTAAATCTGCAAAAGAATCCTTGAACAGTGCTGTAAAACGTTAAATATGTATCGTTAATGAACCTAAAGACTAGAGCAAGTTTTTCTTGTTGTTGAATGTTTTCTTGAGCTTCATCTCTTTAAAATAGTATCAAGATAAAATACGATTTTTTTTTTTTTTTTTAGTGATTATGAGATTTTAGCTTCTTCAGCTGGAACATCTAGTGGCATTTCTCAGTGAAGCTGTTTAGTCCTTTAATTTCCTGTTCTATTAATTCTTGATTAACCAGGGAATTATTATACCCCCAAATGATTTAGTACAGGATGACAAAGGTGTTCTGCAGCATGTACAATAATAGGGCCACTTAGATATCAACATTTTTTAAAATTTAACTTTTGTAAAAGAAAAATTTTTATAAGAAATACAACCTTCTATATTATAAGAAATAAAACCTTTAATAGACTCTCTTGTGATCTATGTCTCCATTTGATATGCAAAGTTGAAAGTAATCATTAAAAAATAAAAATTTTGATGTATTTGAACACTGTATATATCTTAATACAATTAACTAGGATAATTTTCTCTAGATAAAATATAAAAATTGTATTGAATATATTGAGTTTAAATTTCTTAAATGCTGTGTTCTAACCTCTCCTTTTTGTGGGTATTTTTCTTCTACATGCTTGTGCTAGAAATGCTAAAGACATGTAATACACGTTTTTGTGAATGTTAAAAGATTTCCCTTGAAACCATTTGTACAATTTTCACTGGCATTATCTAAATTTAATTTTTCAATTTTTATTATTTTTTAAAGTATTTTTTTAAGAAATGAGGTCTTACTCTGTCACCCAGGCTGGAGTGCAATGGTGCATCATAGCTGACTGTAGCTTGAAACTCCTGGGCTCAAGCAATCCTCCACCTCAGCTTCCTGAATTGTTAGAACTACAGATATAAGCTACCATGCCCAACTTTAATTTTTTTCATTTTTATTTGGTTCAAAATATCAAACCTTTTTTGAGTATTTCTTCAAAGAAAGCTAGTTCATAATATAAATTGATATGTATATTTTCAACTTGATAGTCAATTTATTTTGTAAAAATTAAGGAGTACGTTTGTTGCTGTGATTTCTTATTTCCAAGTCTTGACAAAAGTTGGTGTAGTGTGTTAGTGTTTTGAAAAGATGTTAATGTCATACCTCATAAGAAAATTGTGAGGATTACACAATTACTAGTTAGTGTACACTACACAAATTCTTTATATCAATTATCTTTTTTAATCTCACAGCCACTCTAGTTGTTAGTTTCATTTTCTTTGTTCTACAAATGCAGAGAAGATACCCAAGTTCATAAAATTGCTAGAAATTGACCTAAGCGATTTACAAAGGTGGTAGAGATGGTGATGGTGGTGGTGATAGTAGGGAGAATAAAAGGTATTTAAAATGAAAAGCTATTACAAAGAATAGAACAGACTTAAAACTGTTTCAAATATGCTAGATACAGCAGATGAAACTGAAATGAAATTGAAGTGTATGTCATGAAAAATAGTAAAAGAAAGAATTTCTGATGAAAATTTGTAAGAGTAGGAATTAATGGATTTTTAAAAGATAAAGTATATGTAAAACTTTGCCCTAAAACTAGCATCTTTCTCAATAGGGAAGCACTAGAAATATTCCCTCCATATACACTACTATTCTAATACCTACTATTGTAGGTATTAGAAAAGAGATATCAATTAGAAGCATAAGAATTAGAAAAGAAGTAAAGCTATCTCTATTTTTATATGATATATAGTATGCCTGGAATCTTTAAAGAATTCATGATTAAACTATTTGAAACAGTAGATCAGTAAGGTAGCGTGACAAAATTAACATACAGAAATCGGTGCATTTTCTATATAAACATAAGCAATTAGAAAGTATAATGTTAAAGAAAAACAACATTTTCAATGGCAGCAAAGAAGATGAAAATATTAGGAATAAACTTGGTAAGAAATATGCAAAACTCATAGGAAAACTTTATTATTATTATTATTATTATTTAGATTCAGGTGATTTGTTACATAGGCATATTGCCTGATGACGAGGCTTGGGCTTCTGCTGAGCCTGTCACCCACATGGTGAACATGGTAACCAAAGTGGGTAGCTTCTCATCCCTTGTCCCCCTCTCCTCCTTTAGGGGTGCCCCAATGCCTGTTGTTCCCATCCTTATGCCTGTGTGTATACAGTGTTTAGCTTTTATTTATTGGGGAGAACATGTAGTATTCAGTTTTCTGTTTCTGTGATGATTCGCTCAGGATGATGGTCTCTAGCATCATCCATATTGCTACAAAGGACATGATTTTGTTCTTTTTTATGGCTGTGTAGTAGTCCATGATGCATATTTACCACATTTTCTTTATCCAGTCCATCACTGATGGTCACCTCAGTTGGTTTCATGTTTTTGCTTTTGCGGTTAGTGCTGTGATAAACATGCACATGCAGGTGTCTTTTTGGTAGAGTGATTTGGTCTCCTTTGGGCATATACCCAGTAGTGGGATTGCTGGGTCAAATGGTAAATCTACTTTTAGTTATAGTAGGAAAACTTTAAAATACTCTTGACAAACATAAAAATGGACATGAACAAATGGAAAGACATCCTTTATCTTTAGATAGAATGACTCAGCATCAAAAAGGTGTCATTTCTTTCTAAGCCAATCTATAAATTAAATGCAGTCCCAATAAAAGTATCAGCAAATGTCTTTATGGTAAACAAGATTCATTAATATGGAAAAATGAACATTCAAAAATAGCCAGAAAAGTACTCTAACAGGAGACTAGCATTACCAGTCATTAAACCATACTAAAAAGCCTAATTAAATCAGCTTGTTACTGGCACATGAGAAAACAAATAGAATGGAAAATATATCCTAAATTATAATTAAGTGGCAGCCTAAGTTATAAGTGAGGCATGGCTCTTTTAATAAATGGTGCTGGAAACTGGCTAGCCATTTGAAACAAGATAAAGTAGCTCTGTGTCTCACATCACGTATAAGAATCATCAGGGTTCTGAATGTGAAGATTGAAATCAAGCAAAAAAAAGAAAACATGGATAGATTCCTTTATAAAATAGGCATAAGTAAAGTTTTTCTAACTATGACTCAAAATCCAGATTTAATAAGAGAGATGATTGACAAATTTGACTACATACAATTAAAAAATAAATATTGCATGGCAGAAAATACCATAAACAGTTAAAAGACAACTGGCAATGGCATAAATATTTCCAACATAACTCACAGACAAGGTCATATAAACATATAACCTCTACGGCACTCTTAATATTTGAAGGGAAAAGCATGCAAAACCTCCTGTAAAAAGAACAGAAGACATGAACAGATAATGCACAAAAAGACATAAAAGTAGCCCTTATCTTTGAATAAGTACAAATTAATACTACCTTGAGTTATACTTTCTTATCTATTAAATTTCCAGCAAGTAAGAAGTATTAGCAATATATCCTGTTGACAAGGCTGTGGAAAATGAGTACTTTTATACATTGTTAGAGGGAATGCAAATTAGTACAATCCTTTTGGAAGGGAATTTGGCAACATCTAACAAAACTATATATGTTTTTGCCTTTGATTCACCAATTACACTTCTAGGAAATTTCTTTTGACTAATCTCCAACAATATAAAAATACATATGCACGTGATAATTTAGTGTAACACTGTTTGTAATTGTAAAATATTGGAAGTAAACCCCCTAAATAGAAGAGTGGTTTTTTAATAAACATCTACACAATGGAGAACTATGGAGCTATTAAAAGAAAGAGGGAAGATATCATCAAACTGATACGGAATAACTTTTAGGAAATATTGTTACGTGAAGAAAGGACAGTGCAAAAGAGTATTTATAGTTTATAGCATTTAAAGTTTTCTACTTTTTGTGTATGAAAGAAGGGGAAATTTAAAAATACACATATCTCCTCATTTGTACAGAAAGAAAATAGAGAAAGGATCAACTGGAAACTAATGAGATTCGTTATGAGGACAGGTGGGAGTTAGGCAGTACATAAGAGAGGATGGAAACAGGTAGAAGAGAAGTGATGGGCAAGTGAGTTTTCTCTGTATATACCTTCTTGTGTGGTTTGACTTTTATGGATGTGTATGTTTCACTTGCTGAAAAGAAAAATAACACCAAGAAAAATGGGGAAAATAACATGGACTACAAACAAATTAATCTAGCTGCACTTTTTGCATGAATGACACTGAAGTGAGGATTTGGGTCTTCAAACTAATGGCAAAGAAAACTATATAGAAGCATTGAACTTCAGTCACTAGTTTTATTTTTTGCAGTAGTTTTAGTGAGCAATTTTGAAACAACTTAATATATTTCTAAGACTGGGCAAATAAGTAAATATATTATGGATAATGAATGCCAGGGTTTTTTTTTGGTTTGTTTTTTTTTTTACTTTTGTATAGGGGAATTACAAATGTGGAAAGAAGAAAGGTGTTTTTAATGAACCATGCAAGGTTGAATTAGATTTGAGCTTTCAGTATGAATTAATGATTTTTAATTCATAGATTCAGATGTGTGCTTATGTACCCAAGGATACATACACTTATGACATACTAATAGCAATATATGTATTTAGTGCCCAAATCTCGGTTTCCAAATTCTACCCTCCACTTCAGGGATTCAGGGCTCTTTGCCAATATATCTGATGTCAAGGCTTGGACTAGGAAAGAACAAAATGAACCTAGAGCATTTTGCTGTGCCAGAAAGTAAGGAAACACTCAAAGGTTAGTTTGTTAATTAAAATATGATACATGTACTTTATTTTCTAAAATCTGAAAGTATTGTGGAGAAGGAGGAACCCTTGTACTGTTTATGGGAATGTAATCTGGTACAGCCACCATGGAGAAAAACATGAAGTTTCCTTAAAAACTAAGAGTAGAACCTACCGTATCTAAAAGTAAGGAAGTCAGTATACTTCAGAGACATCTGTACTCCTATATTTGTTGCAGCACAATTCACAATACCTAAGATATGGAATCAACCTAAGTGTCCGTTAGTGGATTTATGGATAAAGAAAATCTTCTATATATACACAATGAAGTACTACTATTTAGACATTAACAAAAAGAATGAAATCCTGTCATATGTGATAAGATAGGTGGGCCTAGAGGACACCATGTTAAATGAAATAAAACAGACACAGAAAGACAAATGTAACATATTCTTACTCATATATGGGAGGTGAACAAAAATGGAATTCGTGGAGGTAGAAAGTAGAATGGTGGTTAATAGAGGCTGGAAGGATAGTGAGGAGGGTGATACAGAAGGAATGGTTAATAGGTACAGAATACAGTTAAGTAGAAGATTCCTATTGATCTAGTGTACAACAGTGCAATTAAATTTATTATATATTTAATAATCATTTATTATTTTCAATTAACTAAAAGAATGGAATTTGAATGTTCCTAACACAAAGAAATGATAAACATTTGAGATGACAGATATCCTAATTACCCTGATTTGATCATTACACATTGTATACTTATAGCAGAATAACACATGCTGCCCATAAATTTGTATACCTATTATGTATCCATAATAATTAAAAAATAAAGTTTGGTTCTGAAAAAAAAATCACTAAAAGTATTTTGAATTTGGGAACACCTCTGGCCCCTCAAGTTTCAGAAAAAGGGTTGAACCATCTGTTTGCTCCTCAGTGTCTAAGTGCTTGGGGCACAAAGTATATCCTGCCCTTCCTGACTTGGCTCTTCTACTTTCACCCTACACATGTGGAGGGTGGAGCTAAGGAGTGGTAGGAGCTGGCTGACTCCCTGGCCTCAGGGTTAGGATGAGCTGAGTACCCAGGGGCATTCCCCAATATCCACTCCATCATTTCCAGGAACTTCTGGAATTTTCATCTGATTATAAGAAATTATGAATATTGTACATAACTAAAAGGTAAATAAAATAATATTTTAATGCTTATTTTCAATAATAGGTCAACATGAAACTGCATCACCACGGACTCCTCATGATTCATCCCTTTCTGCTCCCCTGCCCAAACAGTGTGTCCTTGTTACTCCATCTCTTCTTTCAGCAGTGTGCGGCCTCTTAGACAATCTCTTGGTGATTGCTTCAACAGACACTGCAGATGCTTTTCGACAAGCCCATCTCATTGAGCTTCTCTGTAGGTAAGAGAAAAATACTTCCAGTGGGACATGGTAGTGGAGGTGTATTTACCCAAGGTATATCCATGACTTCGTGTGATCTGGGAACATATCCTTATTCTTTTTTAGGCTTATTAGACCATAAGCTTTACTTTTGCCAGAATTGTATTGACAGTTTTTATTTTAGACTTTCAAAGCACTTGTTTGTGATCTTGACAATTAAAAAAAGCCAGAGAAAAACACTTGTTTTCTAAAATTCAGGGGTTCTAAGTTTTAATTGTCCTGCAGCACACTTAAGGAATATGGTGCAGTCTTCTTATTTTTAATGGATGTGAGAGAGTTTGGTAATTCATCTTTCTAGTGGTCACATCACAACAATGTCCCTGGGTTGTAGAATTATTGTTGCAAATTCATTTGGAATTATTTTATTATGAGAAACTTAACTTTTCATCAGAAAATATTCTGATAAGATTTCGAAAATCATAAGTTGATTCTTTGTGTTATTACTCACTTATCTAATGTTAATGAGCATCTGGCATAATTTGCCTCTGAATTTCTAATGAAGTATAGTAGAAAAGGACTAGATGTTGAATTCAGGTGGATCTAAGGTCTAATTATAGTGTATTCACTCAGTAGCTTTCAGCACTGGGAAAATTACTTTAACCTCCAGAGTGTCTTTAACACCTATTTAATGGGGCTAGTGTGAGGATTAAAAGTGATGGTATCTAGAATACTCCCTTATCTATAGCGCTACTTCTTTTTTCTTCCTGACATCCAGTTTACTCTAGCCAAGTAGACTTACCTCCTTTTAACCACTTATTCATTTACATATCCCTGCCTCTCTGACTGTTTACCTTTGAACACTCACCATCTGAAATATCTTCCTTCTCTTTGCTAAATCAGAGTGCCATCTTTTTCTTTGGGGGACTTTAAGAAAACTACAAAGTACAAACTTATTTCATTTCATTCAATTGTGAGATTATTCCTTTAACATTTGTGATATGCAATGAGATTTGAGTTTGTTCTGGTCCTAGTAATTATTTGTTACTTTTCTGCTATGCCTGCTGGGATTGGAAGAGTAGCTACCAGTAAGTTGGCTTTTTTCTGGATGCTCCTGCCTTAAGATGACCAGAATGGAGCCCTGAGAATATTCTTGTTCTTAGGAGTCAGCTAGGAGTCTGATGTGGCGTTAAGGCCACAGGACTGTTAAAGGATCTTTTATGGAAAAGGTTTATCATACTTGTTTTTCATTTTTAATTTAAAAAAATTTGTTTCTTTCACTCCCCGCCCCCCACTTTCTAAATATGAATGTATTTCCTTGCCAGTGTTTTTGCTATTTTGATTAGGAAAGTAACCACCAAGCTTACTTCTATTCATTTGCAATGGGCTGTGTTATGTTTTATTCTGCTTTTAATAAGTCTTCCTTTGATATTTTCTTCAGAACTTTTTGCTTCTCAGCCTTATCTGTCAAAATATTTTCTTGTTTGAAGGTAACCCAGTTTGAAATATTTGAAATATTTTGGAGTATCATTTTATAAACTTTTTTTTACTTACGAAAATCCTTTCTCTTGATTTGTATTCTCATTACCTTCAAACTTCAAATTCTGATTTATTAATTTTTAATAAAAAGTATACTAATCATCTAAAGGTTTTCATTTTCTGGCCTCCACAGCATTGCAAATGTTACCTTCATACAGAAAGGTGTCCAGGAACTCAAGACCCCGCTGCCTTCATCACCTCCAGCTGAGCACACTCAGGCTCAGGTAAGTGTCTCAAGCCTGTCTCTTGCCTCATGTCTGTTTGTGGGTTTACTGTAAGTGCTAAAAATATAAATTCTGCTGAGGAGATGCTAACCATAAGAAAAGATTGAAAATTTGTTAAGATATACATGGTATGATGCGGTTATTTGAAATATGTTACTTAACACTTTAATATGAACTGTCTTTGGATGGTAGAAAAGAGAAATGGGGTGGAGTTTGAAAGACCTAGGATCTGTTCCTGACCTCATCATTAACCAGCCATCAATGTTTAATCAAGTGTCTAGATATCTTTGAACACCTTTTTAGAAAAGAACATTGGTATAGCCTACCTTCCCCTTCTATGATTTTAGGCTATCCCTGTTTTGTCTGATATTTTCACCTAAGTTGAAGTTGTTAAAATACTTGGTGGCAAAATTATGTATATTTTTGAAACCCAATCTGATAAGAATAAATTGATTTTTGTTTCTTCACAGATATTTACTATTTTTAAGTTCTTGCCTATACCTGGAGTCTTAATAATTCTTCATAGTTGTTGCTAATAGAAATTTTATTTCAAAATAAAATTTTAAGGAAGGCTACTGGGAGCATAGATAGTGAGCAAATCAATGTATGCTCAATGATGATTAGTTTTTCTCAGAAGAAAAACTAAATCAGGGGAGAGGAAGTGATATTAGAGTTGGGAGGGCAGGGCTGTTCCACATAGGGTGGTCAGAGAGGGCCTTTCAGACAATGACTTGTGACCTGAAGTAACTGAGAAAGCTGGTCCTAAGAAGCCCTGAGATTGGGATATAGTTGGGCCATCCAGGAAACAACAAGGAGGCCGGAGGAGCATAGTCAGCTCCGTGAAGGCAGTGCCTTGCTTGCCACTGTATGCCTCTGTATCCTGAGGGTCTTGGGTAGTGTGTCCCTGGCAGGACCCCATTCAATACTTGTGCGATGAACGTATATTAGTTGTAACAAACATTTATGGGTGCTTGTTGTGTGATCTTTACAACAATCATCTGAAGTGTCATTAGTGTCTCATTTTATAAAGGAAATGCCAGAAGCCCAGAGTGGTGAGTCACTTGTCCACAGTCTCTCACAGTGAGGGGTAGAGCCAGGTTCCAAGCTGTGCAGGCTGGCCCCAGAGCCCAGAGCACTACTTGGCTTTATGTGGATCAAATGCTCTTTGGCTATTGGTGCTTATATAATATTATTCACTTATTCCAGAAAATTCTTGAGCCTCTTCTCTACTAGATTCTGTTCTAGGTGCTAGTGATATATGCTTGAACAAAGCAAATGAACATCCATGCCCAATGTAGAGTCTATTTCCTAGGTTCGGGAGATAGAGAGTAAACAAGTAAATAAAATATGAAGTATTTTATTAGACAGTGAAAATGGCATGGTAAGAAATAAAGGAGGACAGGTAAGTGGTATGTCAGCAAGAGGAAAGGTTGCTATTTTTAGTTAGTGGTCAGAAAAGGCCCCATCAAGATGTTGTTTGAGCAGAGACCTGAGGAGGTAAAGAAACATGCCATGAATGTCTGTGGCAGAGCATGTGGGCAGACCTCTGGGCTTACAGTCTTCTGAAGATACATGTGTATGAAAGTCTGTGATGAGTTGGCATTTTTTGGAAGAGGGTCATACACAGAAAAAGAATTACTTTATCAACTACTAAATGAGTATTTAGTCTTAAATATGATAATATGCAAAATAGTCATAGCAATTCAGCTTTTCTATCTCTAATACCTTTTATTGACTCTTACCTGGCATGGTTTATCTGTTTGTGTTATTATTTCATACATCCAGAGGTCAGACTTGCTATAATTTCCATAGTGTGGAATATGAAGTCTCAAAAAAGACTCCACAGAAATAAGCACATTAAATTATACAACTGTTGGAAGAGTTTATGAAGTATAGAGCCATCTTTACTTTAGTATGTCAGCAGATTAGTTAAAAAGAAGTAGGGCAGAAGAACTATTTTGAAATAGTCTGAGACCATTGACCTCAGAGACACATACTCCTTCACAAGTGTAGAACAGTCCCTGACTCTTAATTCTACTCTTACAACATCAGGTGGGAGGAAAAGGTGTGTGTGTGTGTGTAGGTGTGTGTGTGTAGGTATGTGTGTGTGTGTGTGTGGGGAGAGAGATTGAGATTGGAGCATGGGGTCGGGGGAGACAGAGAGACTGACTGCAGAATCTGTTTATAAAGTTCACTTATGTGGACTGTCTCGTTGCTTGAGGATATTGGATAAATGAGACATCACAGCTTATTCTTTAATTGTTGCATAGCCAGAGGATTCTTTTTCTAAAAAGTACTTTTGCCAGGTAATATTTATATTATTAACATCAGGCAAATTCAGAGATGATTTTGTTGGTAATATTGGAGGTTTCATTTTTTTCTCTTATAATTAAGAATAGTATTTTTATGCTGAAGGATAGCTGAGGGCAAAAATAAGAATATTTAGCATTTTATCTGTAGCAATAACTAGGCTATTAGGCTAGCCATTTTTCCTACTTGTGCACTTTGAAGAGTATTTTTGCAATCTTTCTTTCTTTACAAAATTGTAGACCTTTTGGCTTTGCAACATACTTTTCTGCTTTATGCAGAATATTGATTCCATGGTTTAGCTACTTGAAAAATATTTTTTAAATGGAATTCAAAATTTGACTTTGAAAATATTGCTTTGTTTGCTATTGTTATAGTTGACAGTATTAATATGGCCATCAGTGATATGCCTATTAATATAAGAAATATAATGCTTTGTCTGCTATGTATTAACTTTAAAAATTATGATTAATTTGTTTTAGTTATTTATTAATTTGTCTTATGAAAGTAAAATACTGTATCAATGAGATGGGCTGAGATATGTTTTCATGTTATCTTCCTTTCCAACAGGTTTCCTTTCTCCTGGAATACTTATCCTCTTTGTCTAGACTCCTGCAGTCGTGTTTATTGGTGGATCCTGACCTTGTGATTCAGGAAGAGCTTCTGAAACCTCTTGTCACTAATATCATTGGAGTTCTCACCATGTGCACCAAAGATGTATTAGGTAAGCTGTATTTTTTTTTTTTAGTTTAGGATATAAATGAATAATATTGAGGGGAAAATAATCTTACTCTGTTCCAGATACTCTCTTCAAGGTTACTTATGTGAGTTGCTTTTTTGTCAGTATTTTAGAAGGCTTTGATAATGTGTTTTATAGTTTGGATGCTTTTAAGTGGCTCCAGGAGACCACTTGAGACAAGTGTGTGGTATAAAAAAGACCATCCCTGAGCTTGCAGTTTCAATGAGGTCAAAGCTCTCTATGTCATGTGAGAAAGTACAGCGCATTCTGGGTGTTAATTGTTGTTATAAACTATACCTAAAGCCAAATAACCTTATAGATCATTTGCAACAACAAGTATAGGCCAATCTTGAATATAATATCAAACATTTCCTGAGGTCCTAAATTATCAGAAAATATTTTATCATGAAAAGTTGAATGTAATGCTTAGTAGAGAAAATTAAAACAATATAGGATCTTTATCAAAATCTAGTGTGATAATTGTTTAAAAAGTTTACATAATAGTTTATAATGATATAATTAATCATTTGTTAATTCTCCTTGCCTTTTAGTTTATTCTTATTTAGTCTTTTGAATTACCGATTGCTTGGTTTTAGGTCTGAAAAATGAAGTGTGTTATGATACCCAGTAATACAAGTCAATACCCAGCATCGTGAGTGGGCATTAAAATTTCCTCAGCGCTAAAGGAACAGTAATTCCTCACTTGGAAATTCTGCAAGTGGCAGTGATATCTTAATTAAGCTTATTAGGTTAGACTATGTAATCTCAACATGGTGATATCACCTCTCAACCCTCAAGCAGCAAAAGCTTATTTTTGGGCATAGGAGATGAAGCATAAAAAAAAAAAAATCTTAGAAATTACAGTATTTTGTGGGCCTCCAGAGCTCAACTCTGTCCAATAAAATCTTATTATTTAGTATGTAATTTCTCTTGTTGGGTTTCCTTTGGTCTTCTTGAGAAGCATCGACCTTGAGTTCATGGAAGATACACAATATGTGTAAGATTAGTGCTGCAAAACTGTGGTAAATAGATGGCTGCAGTTGGAGAACTTTTATCTACGCTCGATTCCCAAGTCATATGGCAAATGGTGTTCTGTGCATCTTGGCTGCTGTTGGCAGCCTTGTGGACGCTTTTAATTGTTCTTGCTTTTGTGTGTGACTTGGGCTCTTTGAAAATAAAATAGGAATAGTACATATTTTATTATTTAATCACATAAAAGTTATTTAACCTATCATTATGCCAAGTGTTGAAAGGAAAAATTGTTGGTAATATCTAAATGTACAGTGTAGTAGCTAGTTAAGTTAAATATTGTTTTCTCATATCTAGCAAAAAATAAAAGTTCACTAAAAATGTTTTTTAAGAAATTCAGTTTTTAATTTTTTTCTGGAAAAATGACAGGTTTTAATACTTTATGAAAATGGATTATATTGTTACTTATATTAATTTACATTTATGTTAATATTTATATTAATTGCTATTTTATGTATATGATTTGAAATATTATAATGTAAAAAACTACATTAAAAGTTATTCAGCAAGTACAGTTGCAGAACTAAATTGAACATCAGTAATAGCTCTTTAATTTTTAACTTTCAACTTAAATATTTTATTTGGCCATTCTAAAGCATTTGTTGAATAAAAAGAATAAGCTTTATACTTAGTCTTTTGTGTGTAAAGTTTAGATATATAAAGGGCACCCAAAAAAAAACCCAGAATTGTCTTTTGGAGGGCAGGCCCCCTATAGTACAGGCTTTCCCTGCTAGGTAAGCGTTCTGGGAACCCACTGGCATCTGTACCAAGTAGCATTGTTGTGAGAGGTCACTTTTGGAGTCCATGAATTTTTTTGCAGGGGGATTCTTTCATTGTGTTTGCCCATTTCTTGATGGGTGGTTTATTAGTACACCTGCCCACACTGGGCTGAGTGTTCAGCGGTTTTTGACCAAAAATGGCATGACCTCTGTGCCCCACCCTCTCTATTTGCCCCATCTCACCTAGAGTACTTTTTTTTTGTTTCCTGAATTTAAAAAGTCCTCAAAGGAAAAGCACTAAAAGAATTCAAAATTGACAAGTTCAAAAACTGTTTTAAGCAGCATCTTGGTAGATGTATTGCTTCAAGTGCAGAGTACTTAGAGGTGACTGAAGTTTAAACACATAAGAATACATATACATTTTTTAAAAATAAGTAAATTCCGGGTTTTGGGGGGATCTCCTCTTGTACATATAGTACATAAACAGACATGAAATATATTTTGTGGGGGTGGCATATTTTTATGTCTAAAAAGACTCTTCAAAGAGCTGTCAATAATAAAATGGCTGAGAAACACCAAGCATTGCTATAATTCAAATTCCCTGTAAGTTGCTATTTTAAAATACTTTATGAGTGCTAAAGAACATCTAGATGGAAGTCCTCAGTTTACTTTGTAGTGGAGTTTGACAAAAGATGACAAATACTGCCGATGACATGATCAGAGAGTTGTCAGATAGCCCCTGCCCTCCAGCTTCCGTTGACCCAGGTACAAAGATGGGAAAGTGTGTCCTCACCCTAGAAGGGTAATTGCTACATTGTTAGCCATAGGCAAGACTGCAGTCCTCTCTTTTGTATTGTCGTTTTCTTTGTGGAGTTATACTCTTCTTGATTTTTCAGAGAAATTATTTTCTGCATTGACCTTGGCATATGTTTTCTCTTTTATACCTGCATGAAGTTGCTAGAGGGGTACGAAAATAGAGGAAAACTTACTTTTTATACAAATAGCACAATGACTTGTTCTTATAATGTATCCAATATGTAGTTCTGAAGTTCTGGCTTAATATTCAATTTATCACACTTTCTGATTGCTGTTGAGAGTTTGTGAGTGTGTCTGTGTGTGGAGGAGGAGGGGAGACATCTTTAAGAAGCAAATGGAAAAGAGAAGTTAATTGAAATAAAATTTGGATAATACTGAATTACATTTGTCTTCATTTGACAAGTGCACACTTCTTATTTTAAGTGTCATGAAGTATCTGTGGTAAGTTTTGTATTTTGAAAGATTCTTTTTCTTTTTTGTGTTAATAACTTGAAATGTTTTGATTAATTTTATAGATGTAGAGTTAATATCAGCTTTTTATCACACATGGACACATCTATTTAATCTTCTGGCCACACTCCTGAGGAAAGCTGCTGCCGTCTCTCTCCCATTTATCACCATGGCTTTGGCCAAGCACTGGGCGGCAGTGATTGGTAAGAAGATGCTCTCACATGCTTGGGGTCTTTCTCCTGATACAAATTAAGATAATAATTCCAAATTAGATATGCAAATTCACTAAAATTAATTAATTGTAGCGTGGTATATGAAAGAGATATCAGAGGGCTTGCTTTGAGGAATTTGCAATGTTCTTGAGGAGCCTCCAAAAAACATATTTTTGAAAAATTGAAACACATTTTAAGATACCATAAAAACAAGTAAGAAAAGCCTGTGGTTTTATGAAGATACATATGAACTTATTATAACACAATTAGATTTTCTTATGTTGGTATAGAAAATGGTCTTTTGACATATGTACACTGTATGTGGGTAAATCTGCATATATAAAATCCTGTATATATGATAACATGGAAAGTAATAATAAAAATACAATTTCATCTCAAAACATCAGGATTTTCTTAGAGCCAAGAGTACAGTATAATTATTTTTATGTTTTTGTGTTTTTTTTGAGTTGGAATCTCATTCTGTCACCCAGACTGGAGTGCGGTAGCACGCTCCCGGCCACTGCAGCCTTGACCTGCTGGGCTCTGGCGATCCTTCCACCTCAGCCTTCCAAGTAGCTGGAACTACAGGCGTGCGCTACCACGCCTGGCTAATTTTTGATTTATTGTAGAGATGAGGTCTCGCCAAGTTGCCAAGGCGGGTCTCGAACCCGCAGGCTCAGGCAATCCAATATTTTTATGTTTTTTAAATAATAGTTGCCCACTAAAATAAATGATTATTTAAAAATAACTAGTCTTTAGTTTTTCGTAAAGTCTCCTAAATTTTAACATAGCAAAAAGCTTTTTTTCTAACATA
>CAUYQG010217704.1:0-11761 GCA_963574415.1 Tarsius wallacei
GCTGTAAGGTAAGGGTCTGGTGTCATTCTTTTGCATATGGACTTAGAATTTTTCCAGCACCAGGTTGGAAAGACTGTCCCTTCCTCACCGAATGGTCTTGGAACCCTTGTGAAAAGCCAGTTCACTGTATGTGCAAGGAGAGCCCCCTCTTTTTAAAATGAAGCCGATGACATGTAGAGTTTTGGGTGTGCTCCAGCGTTTGTTTTGGAGAGGGAGTTTTTTCTTTTTATCTGTTATCCTAATTTTCCCTGTTCAAACACTCAGTTTATTCTCTTATTCTACTCTGTTTCACGGGGGACACAAACATTCAAAACTCTAAAGCAAAAAAGATCTCTAAGGGGGAAAAATGAAGACATTCTGTGGTCAAACTGCACCTGCTTCCATGTCCCTTGGGTCTTCAACTGTGTACTGCCAAGCGACGGGCCGGGGGACGCCCCAGAGAAGTCCTTGCAGTGGCGAGGCATCCGTTAGCGTGGCGCATGAGCTGGGGCGCACTGCCTGTGGAGAGCGTGCGGTTCTTAGTGCGGCGGGAGGTCTCGGAAAGGAGCGCGTTTGTTGAAAAGCCTTTGGTGCAGACTTGCACCTTCCTCAGGAAGGCTAGAGAAACGGGCATGGCCCCGGGTAGTGAGACCGTGTTCAGGGCATCTTCTTCACAGCCGGGAAACGGAGGGCTTGTACACCGCCGGCCCGCGCACGCTGTGCTGGAGCGGCTGGGGGTGTGTGAGGGAGGGCGCACCTCGAGTCTGTGCTCCCCGCCAGCCTGGGGCGTCCCCCGGCCCGTCGCTTGGCAGTGGGTTGGCAGTTCACAGTTGAAGACCCAAGGGACATGGAAGCAGGTGCAGTTTGACCACAGAATGTCTTCATTTTTCCCCCTTAGAGATCTTTTTTGCTTTAGAGTCTTGAATGTTGTGTCCCCCGTGAAACAGAGTAGAATAAGAGAATAAACTGAGTGTTTGAACAGAGAAAATTAGGATAACAGATAAAAAGAAAAAACTCCCTCTCCAAAAAGAAATCCCTTTCTGAAAAGCAGACACTAAGTAGGTAATTGCAGTTACTAAGATTATTGTAGTTAATAAAAATCAATTAGGAAACGCCTTCGTAAAACCAAATGCAAATCTAGTTAGACTATATCAGGAGAAAGGACAGTTGTGAAGCTGCAGGGTCATGGTTGCCTACGAGACCTCTTGAATTGTGTCCGCAAGCTCATTGGAGTAAGCTGACTTGAGGGCCCAGGAAGATGGCCTTGCATGGTTGGAAGGCTTCTTGCTTATCCTTTTAACTGTGAAGCAATAAGCTGCTTAATAGACTGAGAAAAATACTTTTTTTTGTTGTTGTTGAGTCGGAGTCTCATTCTGTCACCCAGACTGGAGTGCAATGGCCGCTCCCGGCCACTGCAGTCTCGACCTGCTGGGCTCCACGATCCTTCCGCCTCAGCCTTCCAAGTAGCCGGAACTACAGGCGTGTGCTACCACGCCCGGCTAATTTTTTTTTTTTTTTGATTTATTGTAGAGATGAGGTCTCACCAAGTTGCCCGGGTGGGTCTCGAACCCGCAGGCTCAGGCAATCCACTCACCTCTGCCTCCCAAAGCGCTGGGATTACAGACTGAGCTACCGAGCCCGGCCGAGTCTTGCTTTCCAATGGTAAATATAACCCAGGGAGCACGTGCAGGGCTTAGCTTATGGAACATCATCTTCAAGTCTTTGCTGAACAAACTTCTGCTGACACCTTTTATGTCTTCATTCATGCTATTGAACATCGGTGTCACCAGTCTCATATTTAAAATATGAAAACATGCAAAACATTTTTTCACTTTGGTTGAATGTGGTATTTTGATGAGTTAACAGTTCCCCAAAGGTTACTCAGCTTTTTGCTGTAGTGAACTGGTTAGAAATATGACTGGGGTGCCTCTCTCTGAAAATACTTGATTTATTGATTTAGAGGAGAGGAGATGGTAATTATGAATAGTTTCTATTCTGACAATAAAATACTATATATTGTTTGATTTCTGTGTACGAAAAGATGTCCTTTTGTTTCAAGGTACTATATTAAATTTAGTAGTATTTTCACTTACACAATATTTATTATGTAATGATTTCCTCTGAGAAGTTCTTTATTTGACACATATTCATTACAATTAGGAAAATTAGCTAATTATATAACAATTGATGTTGGTCAAAGGGAAAGGTCTTTTTGGCTTGTTCTTTGGCATTTTTATTGGTATGCTGGTAGATATTTAACAACCAGTCTTCCAAAAAATAAACACACACACACACAACACACACACAGACAGACAAAACCCTTATTTACAGTATTTGCCAACTTCTGTATTGCAAATACTCCCTCCATGACAGATTTCTGCTGTCAAAGTTATGCCACTGAACATGGAGTTGGGAAGATACGTGCAGTCAGTTCTTGCAGACTGATACCAGCTGGTTCCAGCATGCCACTGGTTCTGATCTTAAAATTGGTTATCACAAAAGCTTTTTGTTTTGTTTTGTTTTTCTCTTTTACATATTTGTACTTCTGCTTCCTCTTATATCTATTCAGTAACTTTTTTAAAAAAGTGGATCATAATTTGTTTCTCCAAATACATAATTGGCTAGAGCACTTAGGAGACTCTGCCAATATTTTCACCTTCTTTCAGTGAATTCGATTTTCAGAGCCGCATTCTTGTATAGTTAATACCCTCCTGCTCTTCGTTTTGTTTGATACTTTTTATTACAAAATTAAATCTCCTGGGAGTCCATAAATGAAAACATTTGAGTGTGTGCTCCAACTGGCTTTTAATTCACATCAATTTAGAAACTCAGAATTATTTAAAGTAGTTCTAGCTGTTCTAAGGTTAGCAATTAGCACTTTAATTTGTGCAAATGGCACTGGAAATACTGTATCAAAACAGACTGTTTATCTTAACAGGAAAACCTTTTAAAAAAAAGTTTAAAACCAAACTGAACAGTACTACTTTTTCGCCAAGAGAGAGCAATATAAGCACACTTTACAAAATACATTGGCATGGCCATTTTACATTGTAAGCAGTGGCATCACGAACATGCTTTGTTTAGGAATCTATTACTTTACCTGACTTTCAACTTGATGGATGAGGTGCAGTGATTAGTTAGGGTTATGGCAGTTGATGATGCATTCTACAGAGGTCATATTTTTAATCTTTAGATAGCTTCTATACACAATATGTTACTTCATTATGATTTCATTTATGGTTCATGTTTATGAGTATCTAAAAATTGATATTTTTTTTCCTGTTAGAAATGGCTTTCAACAGGATACATTTTCTCCATCTGGCATAATGAGATTAGGAAAAATTATAAGAGTTTTAAATATGTGACTGGGAGATTTGTAATTTTGTATTGTTTTAAAACAATTAAGGTACATAATATCCTACTTTAAGAGAACTGGTATCTCTAGAATTTTTGTTTAAGAAGATGTTAGTACTATTAAATGTAATGGCAACTCTCTGAATATAAACAACGGACACTTTAAATTAGAAATGTGAAGATTTCATCATTACATTTTTAACTTTTAAATAATTGCAAACATGAATTATAACTTTTGCTGTATTTTGTGGTGTAAAGTCTTGCCTTGATTATCTTATCAACATCATTGCTACTCACTGTTTTCATACTTTAGTAAAACCTAGTATCCTTAGGCTGCAGTAACTAAATATTAAACTTATATTGCTTCCATATAACAGCAGGAGTACCTGCAAAACAGATCAGTTAAGACTCAGTAAGGCTAAACCTTAAAAATGCCCACAACAAGCTATTTATTTTGCTTATTAAACTCATGATTTATGGATCTTAAGATACTTGTCAGCTGGGACGGGGGTGAGTGTGGGGATTTACCAAGGTGGGGGAAGAAAAAGAAAAAAAAAATGGTCATGGCTACAAATAAATGCAAGAGTTCTGTATGTTCTGGAAAGTTACATTTTTGTGTGATTTTAAATGGAGAAAAATTCAGAAAAAATGGAAATACATGTAAATTATTTGTTGTTAAAATATTTATTTTTAGAGGTCTTTTATAGGAAGAAGCTTATGGATTTTAAAAAAATTCTGTGTAAATATTTGCATGGTTTCTATAGCTTGCTGTAAAGAATGTTGATGGGTATGTGTTAGGAATATCAATGCCACAAGGAGGCATTAGCCTGTGTACCCTTGTGATCTGGTACTACTCTGACCCTTTCATAGCAATTATATATAAGGTCCTGGGCTCAGTTCTATATTTGACATAGTTATCTTAGAATGTAACAAATTGTATGTATTCAGTGAGCCACTTTTTTAAAAAAGCATTTCTGGATCATATATATAATTATATATGTGAATATATATATAACATATATTCTTATAACTGTAAAAATTCCATTTTTAAAATTGTAACTTAAGAATGATTCTACACATTTAAAAATATTTCACTTCAGGGCTCCTTTACACAGAGAGCACCCCTAGCGAATTTAAAATATAAATTAAATGAATGAAATCTCGACTTATTTGAAAGAACCATCAATCAATTAATCGCTTATTAAACAGATACAGTCTGAGCACATACTATGTGCCAGATATGTCTATAAGTACTAGTGATTCAGTGGTAAAAATATCTCCGCTAGAAGAACATTCCACTGAAGCAAACATTCCTCTGAAACCCAGACGTCCTAGAGTAGCACAAGATGGCATGTTTAAGGAACAGAAAAAGGCCATTGTGGTTAGTGTGTGAAGAGTCAGGGAGAGTGGCTCAAATGAGGATGGAGAGGAATGGGATTTTTTAGGCCACGGTGTAAGTTCAATGGGAAGAAGTTCATGGTGTAAGTTCAGTGGGAAGCCGCTGGAAGGTTTTAAGCAGAGGAGTGATGTAATCTACCATACCTTTTAAAAAGGAGAACTCTTACTTCTGTATGGAAAATAGATTGTACGGTGGCAAGTGTGAACATAAGAAGGTCATTTGGGAGGCTAGTAAAGTTGTCCAAGTAAAAGATGATGGTATTAGGATTAGGATGGGAAAGAGGAAATGAAGAAAACTGGAAATATTTAGAATCTATGTGAAGGCAGAGAATATGAGACTTGCTGGTGTTGGGAGTCAATAAAGGGAAAGACTCAAGGAAGTTCTTGGAGTTTTTGACTTTAGCATCTGAGTGTGTGACAGTGCCATTTATTGATATGGGAAGGGACAGATTTGTGAGGGGATGGGAAATACAGGATTCAGTTTGGGACACTTTGAGTTTGATAAGTAAGTGGAGATGTAGGGAAGCCAGTTGTATATAATTGTAGCTACTATTATCTTCTCCATTTTCAAATAAGAGAACTCAGACACAAAGAGGTTAAGCACCTAACTCAAGATCACCTAGTTTAGTTTACTCAGTGGAACTGGGATTAGAATCCAGGAAGCCTGACCCCGGGGTTTACACTTTTAGCCACTCCTCTGCCATTTGGCATGCACTGTTAGAGATGTTAGAAACCTTTGTGTCAAAATGAGTTCATTTTGGAAAAGAAAGTAGGGAGTAGAAAGACGCACAGCTATGCCTATGTGTTCCTGCATGAGAAGTGGTGAAGAGCGTGAAGGGGTAGTGGGGGAGACTGAAAATAACAGCTGCAGCGGTCAGAGCAAAACCAAGTGTTTGGGGGTCATAGGAGCCAAGGGGAGAGATTTTCAAAGAACTGAAAGCTGTGCAGAAGTTGGCTAAGATGAGAGAGGTGGATTAGGCATCACAGGGCTGTGTGTGACCTTCACAAGAGCAGTTTCAATGGAGCTGTAGGGGAAGGAAACCAGTTTAAATTCAACTGAATGTATTATGGGAAGCACAAGTATCAACATGGAGTTAAGAAGGTATCTCATACTGCTATGTGGGTGTGATATGGATAGCAGATGACTTCTATTCTGAGGCAGTAGTGTAGAGATCATAGATTCTAGAATCAGATAGACCTGTGTACTCTTTGTCAGTCTAATACTGGTTTTGCCATCTTCAGCCTTTTATATAACCTCTCCAAGCCGCTCTTTACTTATCCATAATATATGCTCCATGCATACTCTTGGAAGAAGCTCTGCTGTTTATCTCCTTGCTTTTCCTTTTGTAAAATGCTGTTTCCTTTACCAGAAATCTGTTAAAAATTCTCACCTGCTTCCACCTGCTCCTACCATTCTCATTAATAGGAGTTTCAGTCCTTTATGTCAAGCGTACATAATCCTTATTTCTAAAGTTGTATTAAGTTTTTTTGTGATGATTGAGGTTTATTTTCCTCCTATGAAATTGTGCACTAAATAATTAAAACAAAGTTCCTGTCTTTTTATTTTCTGTCTCCAAACACAGATTGTCTGGCATGGAGTACGTATAGCCTAAGTTTTGACTGAACTAAATTACTCTAGGCCTACTGTGAGAGTTGACCATGAAGTCAGCAAGGACTATTGTGGGGATAAAGAGAGGGCAGGTGATGTTTGAGCTACACAGATGCTCTGGGTAGCAGTGCAAGTGGTGCAGTTGATTTTCAGTGTAAGCTCCAAATGCAGAAGTGCGACCGAAAGATCTTCAAAACTTTCTCCGATCATACAACATAGAGAAAAGGCAGCTATCGGAACAAAGGATCGTAGGTCCCCACAGAGAGAACTCCGACATGTTGTGCAGGTTAGTGACAGGGAGCAGCAGCAACCTACAGTTGTGGAGTCATCAAGTTTCCCAAAGTAGATTAGAGGGAGGTGAGAGCTTCAGGACCACATTCATCGGGGACAATAGTCATCACCCAGTACTTAGAACTAAGATGAAGTAAGACTAAGACTAAAAATAAAGAGCCCCCAAAGAATAATGAATAAAGTGAATGGTCGGACCGATTTTATGATACTGGAGTTTCACAAAATAGAGTTTGATTAATATATTTGTAAACTTGACTTTATTGTATTCTAGAGAGTTAATTATATGGGGGCATGAAATAAAGTGGTGATTGAGCCAGGTTTGTTTACATGTTATTTTTTAGGTATTAGAGAATTTTTCTCTTTGATTATAATCTGTTCATTTTCTGATTACTTTGAGGGGTATTTCTTATTGCTCTTAAATTAAATTGTATTATCCTGGCCCACGTCCTAAGAACATAAAAGAAATGAGTCAACCCTAATGAAAATCACACTGAAACTTTTGATGTCAGACAATGAGTAAAAATGAATGATGAATATATTCATCCTTCTATTATTTATGGGTTTATATATATATATATACACATATATATATATACATATATATTACACATCTTACCTGGGAGTTGTCAGTTCAGAAGATCGAGAATTTGTTTTTCTGTCAAGTTCTACTGATATATGCCATAAGGGCTATATAAGTAAATGATGCAGAAAAATTTGAAGTGTTAAAGTTAATATTTAAGATCAAGGAATACAAAAATCTAACAAGATATACTTTCACTTTACTTCCTAAGGAAGAAGAAAGGAATATAAGGAAGTTTGCAAGTAGAGAGAGGGAGAAAACAAAAATCAGAATTCTAACATTCAAATGGAGTTCTACAAAGAGAGGCAGAGAGACTCAGGTTTGCCCCTAAACACAGCGACACGGAGTATGGATGCAAAGTTCAACATACACACCCCATTTATCTAGATAAATTGAATAGAAAAAAAGAGAACACCATATAAACACACTAAATGAAAGAGATTATGAACTCCCTAAAGGCAAGGATTGTTTCTCATTTATCTTTGTGTCTTTAGCTCCTAGGTTCCTAGTAAATGTTTGTTAAAATGTTTAAAAAACAGAGAAAACAATGTTTTATTGAGTAATATCTTGTAGACTACAAAGGTATTTTGCAACAATAGGCATGAATAGGATGTATAAACTGTTTGTGGTCACGCTTCCAGAGACTAATAAATTAAATACTGAAAGTTTTCTGTCCATGCTTTAGCCTCTTGATGTGGGAGGCAATAGAAAGAAGGAGTCATGACTTGGAATTACTGTCAGCACTGACAGATTCTGAGATGGTCAACACAAATACATTTCAGAACCTTCTGGAACGTTCCTCAAAGGCTGAGTAAAATGTTTGCCTGTGAATATCTAGGGAAATGCAGAATGCACTCAAGATGTTTTTTGTGACCTGGGAAATTTTAGGTATTTAATTTTGAAAATTGAATATCACCAAATTAACATATAGCATCTCTAAATACTTATGTTGGTTTGACTTTGGTGTTCTTCATAGTCATACCTCCTCTACATATTCTTTTTCTTAGTTTTCTTTTGATAAGGCAAGAGATGTATTCAAATAACTTAGTTCCTAGAAGACAGCAAGTATTGTTGTACTGCTCTTAATATATGATACCAAGGAAGAAGTTGGTTTGAAGCCCAAACTGGTAGGTAGCTAGAGTGCATAACATGTCGCAAGTAGAGTGGAAACTTACCTTGCTTTATTCTACAGTTTCCAAATTGTCAAGTTTTATTTTGTTATTGTCATGCTTTTCTTCTAGATAAGCCTTAGGTTGTTGTTTTAAGGTGTGTTTAGACCTTATCCTAAGACCTTCTCCTGAGAGAAATAATGTATAAGGATGGTGTTGTGACATGGGGGTTGTTGGGGGCTTTGGGTGAGAGCAGTCTACTCAGTGCAACCCATGTATTAGAGCTGGGAGCTGGTGGCCTCTTCTTCCACAGTGATGCTACCATGCTAGAATTCCAGGACACTGTGTTGGGGACTTTCAAGTCCATTCCTTCCCTCAGACTGAGCTTAGACCAGGTGATAGGTAGACTTAAGTAGATAGTAAATTCTCCCTGAATGATAATGGAAAGTACAGCTGATGTAATTTCTTAGCACGAGATATGTGCAGTGGTCCATGGGATGCGCTCAGAAAGGACTTAGGACAATGAAATAGGTCTTTGTGCCTCTCTGGTACTTGATGCTGACATGGCTTTTGCTCTGGCTAAGCCTGGGCAGTTTCTGGGTGCACCGTGTCTTCCCTCAGGCTTCCCTCAGGCTTGGGCCCCCATCCTGGGTCTCACTGACTTCTCATCCCCGTCACATTCTGCTCCATTATTGTCTTTCCTCTTACAACCCTCTGAATTTTGTCTCCTCTGGAGTGCAGTAACCTAGCTCTCTTTTGGTCTTTCTAATTAGTGTTTATGGCATAAGCTTTATGTCCTGAGCTCTTTCGGTGCTTTGTCTTTTTATTTCTTGCCTAATTCCCTAAACCATGCTTTTTGAATTTAAAAAACGATTCTTCTTCTTGGAAAATAACCTCATTCTTGCAAGTAAAGCTTTAGTTTTCACACTTTTGTCTTTGATATCAGTTTCATAAATCTACTTTAAAACTCAGCTGAGCATCGACTGTTTCTTTTCTCTCTCTTCTCATTTCTGTTTTAACAAGGCAGATCTCTCTGAGACAAAGAAAAGGCCATTCATTATTGAGTGTTGGGGACTCATCAAGATGTTGTGGAGCTTATGGAGCCACCTGTGCTGGGAGAGGGGGCAGCAGGAAGATAAGCCTGTGCTCCCATCACTTGGTGTCACGCGGATTTGGTTTCCATGGAGAAAGTGTTGGAAATAACCAGGCTCCAGCTGCCCGGATGGGACTCCTTATGTGTATGTTTGTGCTTGTGTGTGTGTATATGGGAATTGTAGGAAGTTAGCTGGGTAGTGCCCACATCAGGGAATCAGGGGACTCTGAAGTTCCCACAAATAGACCCTGCAAAAAGTTAACATTTGGACATAAAGATGGCATGTAAGAACCCAGGTATAGTCACTAGAGAACTTTAAGGAGCACCATCTAAGTGAAAATATTGTGTCTCTTTCTCTAGACACTCCTTTCCTCCTGTCTTACTCTAGCAAAGCCAGACATAAGTAGTGAAGGAGACAGAGAATGAAAGAGAAGACCTTGCTCCGCTTCTCTGAGCTTGGAGTCGGGTAGGGCCTGAGCCTGTGTTGGCGGAAGGGGAGAAGCTTTGAATGAGAGATAAGATTAAAATCGTAAAGTTAACAGAGTCTTTTCCTACCTGGGAGTGAGTCATAATTACTGAAATGAGATTAATTTTGTAGTGGTTGTTGAAAGTGACTAGGGGAGCTACTTGAAATGCCATTAAAGTATAGGAAAGAGGAATCTGACATATTGAAAGGCAGTGGTAGGAGGAAAATACAGCTGTTTCCTGTTTGTACTCATTACGTTCAACCCTTTCAATACACTGGTTACACATCTATTGATTCTTATGTAGTCATACAGTGAACTAATAGCTACTCACCCTGTATCTCAATAGCATGAGAGCTAAAGAAAGAATTATAGGTATAGCTTGGAAATATCTAGATTTCCCAGACTACAAAGAATAATGAGTGAGCTGATCCCTATGTCTCACGAGTCCATACCTAGAACTTAGAGCTCTCTTTTTCCTTGTCTTCCTTAAGTTTCAGGCTGAAGTTGTCAGGGTTCTTCTTTCAGTCTCTTTCTCATCATGTTTACTGATTTCTTTTGTCAAGATCATTCTCACCATCACCTAGACTTGACCTGGCCTTTGACACCTCTTTCAGCATTACCTTTCATGTTTAACAAGCCTATAAATATTACCTCAACAACAGCCTTCCAAACATTCTCGACTTAAACTTTCATAATGTCTCATTTGACTCATTTATTAATTTATTTGCAGTGTTGAAGGGCTTAATGCATATAGATAAGACATGCTTCTTGTTCTCTTCGCCCTTGTGGTTTAGAGAGAGAGGGACCTGTAATCCATTATCATTCAACGTGATGAATGTGATAGTGGAGATGTGATCCAGGTGTGTGGAAGTCCGATGAAGAGAAGAACTAAATGCTTAGCAGGATGGAGAAGATTTGACAGAAGAGGGACATTTGAACTGATCCTTTCAGGCTGAAATACATAGAAATAAAAAGCAAAGGAAAAATCAACCAGCAGGAAGCCATCGAGCAGAGGGAACACCATTTGCAAAGACCCAGAGGCAATATGAACTGCAAATAGTTCCTCACCGCTGGACCTAGAGTAAGGTGGGAAACAAGAGATGAGGCAAAAGAGATACCTTAACCTTCAGATTATTCCTTTAGATAGATTCCCAGGAATGGAATGCTAAATATAATTAATATTTCTTCTGTGAGAGAAGTGGGCACAGATCATTCCAACAGAGCCTGAATGGGCTTTAGGAAAGGAGAGAGAGTGTGTGTATGTGTGCATTTGTGCTGGGGGAATGAGACAAAGCAGGCAAAGTAGGTCTTGTCCATATTTTGACTAACCCCTAGTACATCATATCTTTCATCATATCTTTCATCAGGCAATATGGAACCATCGATGGTCTGAAGCAGGGACAGTGAGGAGCATCCATGCATTTTAGAAACATGATTCTAGTAGTAATGGGAAAGCAAGGCAGGAGGTGTTGCCGTCATCCAGGTGAGAGGTAAGGAGGATTAGGAGTGAGTGGGAGTGAGTTTAAAAAGAAGGGGCAAACTGAATGACAAAAGATTTGGCTTTACCCTAGCCTTTGAATCCATATAAATAGAATCATAATCTGGATTGAGGATCTCTTAGAATTTGTACAGAGTCTGATGATTTAAAGATTTTTTTTTAATTTTAAAGATGTGGGGTACAATTCAGGATTGGTTATATAAATGTCCATTATACAGGTACCCTTGTTGATGAGGTGTGACCCCCCCCTTCCCCTGGCAGTTTCCCACTACTGCCAATCCCTTTTTTATAGTACTATGACAGTTGTTCAGGGTCCACTTATGAGTGAGAACATGTGGTTCTCTGTTTTTTGTTTCTATGATAAATCACTGAGTGTTATAGAC
>CAUYQG010217705.1:0-28768 GCA_963574415.1 Tarsius wallacei
CAACAGGTGAAAAGGGGACAGGCACTTTTTGAAACAAATGCCAATTATTCTTATGCTCATGAAATCCAGAGTGTCCCCGCTTTGAGCCAGTAGCTTGACAGACAGCACTGCTGACATGGAAATCAGGACTGAGGAACGCATCCAGGAAAGGTGATCCCGGAAGGCTTCTCAGAGGCACCTTTTCTTCTGCTGCTCTTTTCTGGGGAAGATAACAAGAAGTAGTTCAGGAAAAAGCAAGAAGATGGGAAGAAAAGCTAGATGAGGGTCAGAAAAAGGAAGGCCTTGGGGACAGCAAGTCCAGAGAAGAGAGAAGGTGTCCTCACAGAGCCCATCAGCTCACAGGCGATTCTGAGGTCAGATAGAAGTGAGCCATGAGTTTGAAACAAAGCCCAGCCGGGTGAGCTTTTAAAATGCTCCCAAGACCCCCAAGTTCGAGTGCTGCCCGAGATTGCGCTAGGAGCGTCCTCAGAGGCAGGGGCCACTGAGCGGTGTATCTGGCAACAGAGAGGCAGTGATGGAAGGCTGGCGGTGTGTTAGGCAGGCCCAGCACACACCTATCATCAGCTGATTACAGGGGTCGAACAGTTGAACAATGTAGCACATTGTGTCTTCACCTGCGGTGGTAGAAAGATTTGGGTAGAATGAGAAGCAGCCTGGACCTCTCCCTACAAGGCTGCAGGCAGGGTTCCTGGTATTTCATTCCTGCCCCCATTTCTGGGCTGCTACATTGTAGCAGGCCAGGGTGAAGTATCACCTTCCCCTCTGTGGGTTTTCTATCTGCAAGAAAGCACAGTGAAATGTGCTAGAAATCCGGGGGTGAGGGGATTGAAGGACATGTGGCTTCCCTTTTGGGCTTTGGAATCGCCTCCGACAAACGTGTGAGTGTAACGGCCCCCTGGGGAGGTCCTCAGGCTGACCCACGGGATTGGCTCGCCTTGTAAGATCAGACTCCCTTGTATCTGATCCCGGCCAGTGGTCACTCTCATGGTCGTGTTCCATCTGGGCTGGCATCCTCCGAATGGGGGCTCCAGAGCCAGGCCACCTGGGTGAGATCCAGTTCCCTGTTCCTTGCTGTGTGTCCTTGGGAAAGTCGGTTAACCTCTCAGTGTCTTGTACCATGTCATGTGGTTGTGAAAATGAGACAGGGTCAGTGCATATAAAGTGCGTCACAGGGTGCCAGGCACAGGGCAGGTGCTCTTCAAGGCTGTGTTGCTGTTATTACTGCTGTTGTTCTTCTTCAGACAGCTGCCACCAATAAGCCACGTCAGGGTGTCCCAGCTTCTCCTTTGTGGAATAGAAAGAAGCTGAAAGGAGGTGGCAAAACCCAGAAAAGAACCAGGCATTGGGCTTGGCTGGAGAATGTCTGCATCCGTCTGCTCCCTCCTGGAAACCATCACATCCAGTCAGGTCGTGGAGCTTGGACCAAGGACTCTCACATGACAGGTGTTCTTCGAGCTGACCTCTGAGCTTCCCTGGAACTGGGCATCCATTGCCGATATCCCTGCTGACTTCAGCGTTGAGTTGAAGCTTTTTTTTTTCTCATTTATTTTATTTTATTTTAGGGTTGAGGCACACATGCCAGCTTGTGACATGGACGTCTCTTATGGTGGTAAGGTGTGGGCTTCTATGAGCCTGTCCCCAAGTGGTGAGCTTGGTACCTGATGGGTTGTCTTTCAAGCCCTGTGCTCTGCCTACCTCCCCCCTTTAAGAGTCCCCCGTGTCTGCTGTTCCCATCTTTACCCCCACATGTACCCTGTCTCTAGCATCTTCTAAGTGAGGCCATGAAGTACTTGGTTTTCTTTTCCTGTGATGATTCTTTGGGGGCACTGGCGCTGTCTTTTGGGGGTTCTCGGAAGAACCCTGAGCCCAAGATTCCAGCAGAAGTCACTTATTCGGGAGGTGATCTCAGAATATCCAAGTAGGGGTGTAGGAATGTGGGGAAGGGTCCCAGAGAGGGGAAGGAACTGTGTGTAGGGGATGACCTTAAGTCAAAATGAAGCAGCAAGAATGACAGACCTTGGAACTCTCCTGTCTGAGGAGAGAGCATGGGGTATTCACACACCAACTCACCTGCCATTGGCTCAAGGCTACTCGGGGGAAAGGGGGGCCACCTTGGCACTCCAGGGGCTTTGGGCAGCCTCAGCCCATGGAATGTGGGTGCCAGGAGTGGGAGACGGTTGGGGTGAGGCGATACCTACAGCACTTGATGCGGGCTCACTCGAGAGAATTGTCCTACCTTCCTCCAGCCTGCCTTGACTTCCTCCTTGCTTGTGTTCCCCTGAGGTTTACATTCCCAAAGTGTAAGTTTCCTGTCGTGGGGTCTCCTGCTTGTTTTACCGGGTCTGTCTTGGGCCCTGTGTCTATATCAAGATCTTTGAAGGCAGAAACATGGTTTTTACTATGCTCAGATAACAGGATATGTGGGGCAAACACAGTTGTGTTCATGCATTTCCAGTACCCCTAAGACTACTGCAGAATATTCCAGAATTGCCAATCCCATCTCTCCTTCCTTCCTCTTCCCGAGAGAGCGTCTTCCCAGCTATGAGCAGATGGGTCTATGATGTGATCAAGGGATGAGGGGGCCAGAGGGAAGGGAAGGTGACTTGGGGCTCAGAAGAGAGCGTTTTAGGAGGAATTGTAGCCTTGAAGCAGCGTCCAGGTGTGAAGGGAAAGGCTGGACAAGGAGAGACCTGTAGCAGGGAAAAAAGTAGGAAAGGGTAGTGCTTGTGCTTGCTACATTGTGTACCTTTGTACTTGATCTGAAAGGCCAAAAGTGATACATTGTATACCCTTATATTTGATCTTAGCGCAAAGGCCGAGAAGCAATACATTATAACCTTTGATGGCAACAGCTTCTTGAGACTAAACCAACATAGATTCTTTCTAAGGATTCCAACTGCATTTTCCAGAAGGCCAATATATACTCACCGCAGGCCACCAGCAAATGGTTATTGAATGAATTGATGGACATGGGTATTATGAAATTTTCAAGCCGGAACATGCCTCCTAGGCTCTCTAGTCTGGGGGTCTCAACCTCAAATGCTGACAAAATGTCCCTGTGAAACAGATTACGCAGTTACATTAGATATATATAATGAATAAATATGTTCCCAAGATTACATGGGATATACTTATCTTGCTTTTGCTAGATCTGGCACTCCAGCTTCAGGGAATGTGCCAGTCACAGAATTTAAATCAGTGAAATGAGCCATTAGAAAATGGAGAGCAGCCGGGCTCGGTGGCTCAGCCTGCAATCCCGTGCTTTGGGAGGCTGAGGTGAGTGGATTGCCTGAGCCCGTGGGTTTGAGACCCGCCTGGGCAACTTGGCGAGACCTCATCTCTACAATTAAAAAAAAAATCAAAAAATCAGCTGGGCGTGGTAGCGCATGCCTGTAATTCTGGCTACTCGGAAGGCTGAGGCGGAAGGATCGCCGGGACCCAGTGGGTCGAGGCTGCGGTGGCCGGGAGCAGCCACTGCACTCTAGTCTGGGTGACAGAGTGAGACTCCAACTCAAAAAAAAAGAAAGGAAGAAAAGAAAATGAAGAGTGAAGAAGTTTTTTTTTTGGTTTTGTTGTTGTTGTTGTTGTTGTTGTTTAGAAAGCAGGATTTATTAAGAGGACAGAAAATCTCCCACAGTGGGAGGGGACCCGAGGGAGTAGCCCTAGTAGAGAAGTCTTTAAGTTGGAGAGCACAAGCCCTACGTGAGCAAAAACACATCTGTCAAGCCAATAGCCTTATTTTAAGTAAGTAATGTGAAATACAACTGGGTGCTGTGGTTTATACCTATAATTCCAGCACTTTGGGAGACCGAGGCAGGAGGAGCCTTTGAACCCACGAGTCACAGACCAGCCTGGGCAACATAAAAAGACCTTGTCTCCATGAAAAAAAAAATTAGCCGGCATGGTGACACGTGCCTGTAGTCCCAGCTACTTGGGAGATTGAGGCAGAAGGATGACCTGAGCCCAGGAGGTCGAGGATACAGTGAGCCATGATTGTGCCACTGCACTCTAGCCTGGGCAACAGAGTGAGACCCCAACTTAAAAAGATGTGAAATGCTGGGGGTGGGGGTGGGTGATGAGTCAAAGACCCCCCCCCCCAGGTAGTTAAGGCAGTGATGACACTGGGCCCCAGGTCCTCAGCCCCAGCCACCATCCTTCCTGCCCGGGTCACATTGGGAAGTGTGTGTGCATCAAAATAAGCAGCCTTGGATGCTGTTCCTCCCACCTTCACGATGAAGGCAATGGAGGACTTTTTGGGGTAGGAGCAAATTCATGAATCACATGTCTTCCCCAGGAGAATTAAGCCATTACCAGCCTCAGCCACAGAAGGGATTACTGTGGTGTCCTGTGGCACCCAGAAGACACCCCGTCTTTGCTCCTGGGCAGTGGCTTATCTTGTTTCTCTTTTGCTTTTGCCTTTTGAGGGGCTCATGGTGAGGGTATCACCACCGCATTGCTGTGGAATGGGGTTCAGCCTCAGGCCAGCCGTCTCCCCTCTGGAATCTCAGTTTCCTCACTGAAAGTTGAGCGAAACAGCTTGAATAGGTGGCCCTGGGGTCCCTCTGATCTCTGATGAGGTTGACCAGAGGGCCCATTGGCCTGGGGCTGTCCTGGCTTATATCTGTTCTCAATACAGTTTCATCAGTGTCCCCCGCTAGTCTCCAAGTTGTACTCTCTTGGGTGCAAAGGCACACGCTCCCTCAGCCGGTGGTGTGGGAGATCCCACGCCACCAACTCAGCAGCACTGGTTGTATCCATGATCCAAGCTCGAAGTTGGCCATCAGAGAGCATTTACATCACAGTCACTGGCAGGCCTCATGCATTGGAGCATCCTGAGAGATGCTGTTTTTTTTTTCCATGTGAGTCAGGATCTTTCTCTGTTGCCCAGGCTGGAGTGCAGTGGCACAATCACAGCTCACCACAGCCTTGACCTCCTGGGCTCAGGTGATCCTCCCTCCTCAGCCTCCCAAGTAGCTGGGTGCACACCTCTATTCCTGGCTAATTTTTTTTTAGTTTTTATTTTTAGAGACAAGGTCTCGCTATGTTGCCCAGGCTGGTCTTGAGCTCCTGGGCTCAAGCGATCCTCCTGCCTCTGCCTCCCAAAGTGCAGGGGTGACAGGTGTGAGCCACCACACCTGGCCTGAGAACTCCTGTTCTATGTCTGCCAGCACAGCACGAGCTCCAGATCTGATGACCGAACACTCTGCATACATGCCTGGGCCAGCTGCCAGTAAACACTAGACAACAAAATCCCCTGAGGCATGCTCTTCCAAGATAGTCCAGGCAACACACTCCGTATGCTAGGTATTCCAATGACTGAGCTGTGAAGAGTCTTACCCTGGGGTCTGGTCTGGTGCTCAGTGGTCACAGCTTGTAGTGTGTATCTCTGTTTCATCTGCTGGTGTCGTTGGGTAGACCCAGCCACTGGGGGACATGGCGTCATGGCCATAGCTGAGGCCCAGCCCTGGGGAAAGAGCGGCCCGCAGCTGGTGATTCCTCCATCCCCCAGTGGCTGGTGGGTGACTGGCTTGCTGGATCTCAGATGCCCTTGGATTGCAGGGCAGGTACGGCGCAACCCACCCACATGTGGGAGGCCATGGGGGTCCCCTCTCCTGTGTCTATGCTGGGAGCCCTCTTTCCTGTCATGGGGGGTCTTTACCCACATCCACTTTGGGAGAGGGTGCAACTGTCCCCTTGCCCTCCGGGAAGACATGGCTGAAATCTTTTGCCTGAGTTCGTTGGTAGGGAAACAGAGACCTGGCAGGGGGGAGCTCTCATGCCAGGGCAGAAACGAGGTCTCTGACTCCCAGGAAGGGTGGAACTCAGGTGGCCCAGAAACTCAGAACTGTAAAGGCCCCTAGGGGTGATAAAACCAGCCCAATGTGTGTTACAGATGGGGAAACTGAGGCTGAGAATGGAGCAGGGCTTCCCAGGAATCAGTAGACCCAGTTCCCCTGACGCCTGGGGCTGACAAGATACCGAGACTTAGACAAGGCTCTAAGCCTCTTGAGCCTCAGTTTGCTCATCTGCAAAATGGGGTGAATCTGAGTTTCTATGTTTCAGGGGTGTTTGAGAATGAAACTCACTTCAGGGATGTTTCAGGAGCAGCGGGGGGGCATGGCCATTTGCTCAGGAGGGTATGACATCATGACAAATGCCTTTCAGGATTTTTTTGCAGTGGCCATAGTTATTTGCCTTCTTCTCCCCCTGGATTCCTAACAGAAACTTGAGCCTTTTGGACATGTGGTATGCGTGGGCTGGAGGGTGATTTGGGACAATCTCACACTCCCTCTTCTTTGACACTGTTGTGGGTGTGGCACACGTTAGTCCAGTCAGAGCAAATCTCGGGGTTCCTGTGAGATAAGGAGAGAAGACACCCTCTCTCCTGCTGCAGGTGAGCAGCAAACTTGGGACCCCCAGTACTGTTGGAAGTGACCTGACCACCATAAGGGATGCCATCCTGTAGGTGACACTGCCACGGAGGGGGAAATCACAGCCTTGGTGACATTGTCAACTGCTGGAACAAACTGAGCCTGAGGGCCACCCAATCACTGGACTTTCCAGGTACATGGGCCGATAGATTCCCTTTATTATTTAAGCCAGTTTGGATATCTGCTACTTGCGCTCTAGGTATCTATCGACGTGATTTCCCGAGGTCACACGGTGCCACTGCTTCCAGCTAAACAAAGTCCCATATGAGAAACACACAGGCTCCATTAGAACAAATGATCTTCTCTTCCTTTCTCCCTTTCCTATTGTATTCAAATGAATTTCATCAACACCATTAAAGACTAGATTTCCAGACTGCCCGCTGGAGAAATAGACTCATTCGTCTGGACTGTTGGAGTCTTTTCAGAAAATTGTATGCCTTGGGGAATATTAATGAGAGGGCTTTACCTTTCCTTTGGGATAGACTGTGGGATGCGCACACACCCCATGGGGTCTGCAGAGACACACTCGAGCACCAGCCACAGGGCTGCGTGTAGAACTGGGAGCTGGTTATGTGTAGTTGAGGCTTTAATAATCACTTTTCTGCAATTCCGCTGGCCGCTTGGGACTCACAGCAGCAAAGAGAGAGCATGCGGTTGGGAGGCCTTTGTTCAGGCCACCAGGCAAAACTCTCCTCCACAGTGTGACTCAGGGAACCAGGCACCTCCCATCCCTGGCTGGAGTTCATCACTGGGGACTCAGCAGGTACGTGAACCAGGAGAGGGAAACAGATGACCTTGACCTTCTGCTTCTGTCATTAATGCAGTTGGCAATATCAGCTGCACCCAGCACCTTCCAACTGGCAGAGGCCAGGGTTTTCTTATCGCCTTCCAGAAGCTGGTGTTGTGAAATTTTGTCTGCTTTTAGCTGGAATTGCAGTGGCCAATGGCGTGTTACTGAGCGCCTTCCTGAAGGGTGCACATGGGGGTGTGTCTGCTGTTGCACATGTTTACATGTAGTCCAGCGTGACCAATGTCCTTTCTGCTCCTCAGTATTGCACCACCTTGAAAGTGTTATTCTGAGAAGGTTCCCAGGCTTCACCAGAAGCCTAATGGCCTGGAGCCCGGGCAGAGGAAGATCTCACCAGGGGGCCTGTTCTGAGCATTGGCCCATGAGTGGAGATGTGAACCTTGCAACCTTGGCTGAGACATGACACGGGCCACCCTCGTTCCAACCCCACTCCAGGTGGCTGTCACCAGGCCACAACCAGACACATGGGGACAGGCACATGGGTTGCTGAATGGGCAGCCCTGTCTGTGTGCCATGGAACACTCTGCCCTGGGAGGTCCCTGTCACCATGGGCTAAGGTTTGGACTGTGACAAGATTCATCAGAGGCTGCTCACACGATGCCCTGCAGCGGGCCTGCACACACCGATTGTTATTATTACTTGTTATTGTGTAAGCAGCAGTATGTCCCAGAGCATCTGTTTCCTGTGGGTCTCCCTGGAAACTGTGAACTACCTGGTGGAAGGGCCTTTCCTGATTCACCTCTTTAATTCCAGCACAGGCTGCAGTCTTGAGCAGGAACTCTACAGAGATTGGGACCAGTGAGAAGTGATGACACATAGTTGTTTTTTACAGCACTTCTGTCCTCAGGAAAGCAGGATGAAAGGCCTGCGTGTTTCCAGGCAGGGGACACGTTCTTAGACCATGGAGCCACACTCGTGCCTTCAAGTAAGCGTTGGCTGCTCAAGGATCCTTGCTGAGGTCAATCACGTGTGCACAGACACATGCGCATAGGTGTACACACATACTCATGCACACATATGCACATACAACACACAAGCGTACACATGCACACATAGACACATATGCACACACATGCACACACACAATGCACCACATACACAGATGACCATGGGTGCACACATGTACACACACAGTATACAAATGTACACATATGCACACAGTACACAAACACACACATATATGTGCACATGGTATATAAATGCACACACAACACAAGCATACACATGCACATATTTATATGCATATACACATGTGCACTCACATTCACATACAATGGACAATTGCACCCACACACAGTACACAAACACACACCTACGCACTTATGCACACATCAGCCAGACACTACCTCCTTCCTCCTCCAGCTCCTACCCTGCCTCTAAGAGGAATATTTATACTTTTTAATAAATTGTGACCACACAATTGTGGTCTCACCCACGCCCCCGCAGGCACCAAGGGACTGTGACGGTCAGTGTTTCCTATCTCAGAGCGTGGTGAGGCTGGACATGCCACACCGATGAGTCACCGGCAGGGGCTCTGGCTCGCCATCTGGGGGAGCGCTGTCTCTCAAACCAGATTAAAAGAAAACAGGAGGGTGCCCCACCCCCGCCCCACCAGCCTGGATCGGTGCACTTCCAGAGGCAGGAATGTGGCCCCTCATTACTATTTGCCATCAACTAATTACTACTTGAAACACAGCCCTGGGCCTGTGCCTGCCCCACCCCCCACGAGGCAGCAGTGGGGCGGCCAGTCTTGTGGATGGGCCCACGGACTCTGGAGTGAACAGGTGTCTCCTGTCTCGGGTTCTGGGGCTGTGTTCCAGGAGGGGCTTGGGTGTTCAGGGAGGGGAGAGCTCAGTAGCACCTTCCCGACCTCAGTGGACAGCAGCACTGAGCGGCCTGGCCCACACGGGTGGTGGAGTCAGGTGGTTACATGCACGTTAGTGGCAGGTCCCAGGGCTGTGTGCATTTTGCTGCTGGGCCATGACTGAGCAGCCCTGCCCCGTTCACTCTGAGGACTGACATAGGGGGAGGAAATGATGGGGGCTGGCCACAAGTCTTTCCCCTGTGATGGCTGAAGAGTCACCATGCTTGTCCACATGGAAGGCATGTCACGAGGGTGTGGTTGTGAGGTGTGGCCTCACTCTCACCCGGGTGTAGGTAGAAAGACTGCCGCACTCTGACCGAGGACCTGGGGGGTGACTCCAGAGCCGTGTGTGTCTCGGTCTCCTCCCTGTGGCACAGAGATGACCACGACACATCCCCAGCTCCTAGGGTTGCTGGCAGCACTTGACACGTCCATCCATGGGTGCTTAGAACTGGGGCTTGTTGCTTTAATGAGGAACTTGTTGGCAAAGCAGGGTCATGGGGACTGCGGGTGAATATTGGGGTTTAGAATACACAGCTGCTGTCAGTAATCATCCTGGCATCCAGGGAGCATTGTGTGCCCACCCCTGGGTGAGCGGGCCACAGAAAGTTTTATGTTGAATCCTCCCCGCCCTGCCACACTGCCAGGCGTGTGCTAGCATTTCCCGTTCACAAGTGAAGATGCTGAGACACAGAGGGGCCAGGAAAGGCCAAAGCTGGAATTCAAACTCAAGGTCACCTGGCTCTGTAGCTTGACTGGGGCCCACCATCCTGCGGTGACACGGAGTCATTTCAAATGTAAAGACCCGAGTATCCCGGAGGGAAAGGTTGGAGTGAAGCAGGAGAGATGCAGGCAAGTCATTCTCTGTGCTTTCAGTCCCTTCAGGCCTCACTTAATAAATAGAGTGGGACACCGGGGACTGTTTCCTCTTCCTCGGTCAGTCTTCTGAGCCGCCACAGGCCCTGCAGCCTCTGGAAAGTGGCACGCTCGCATGAGGAGGGTGACAGAGGACACAGCACCTTAGTGACACTATGGAAATCGTTCTGACCTCCCTGATCCCCTCCAAAAGCCCCGGGATCTGCCAGGATGCCTAGTCTTCCCTCTGAGAACCCCTGCCGTATATCGACATTGCTGTGCATAGTGTTTGCTGGGTGAGTATGCCACATTTATTTCTCCATTCTCATGCTGGTGAGCACTTGGGTGGTCTTCAGCTTTGGGCTGTTAGGAATGAGTGGGCTACGAACATTCTTGGACGTCTTTTGACGCACACACACGAGCATACACATGCAGACATACGCACATGCTCACGTGCACACACACGCACACACACATGCATTTTTCCAAGGTCCATCCCAGGAGTGAACTTACTCCATCACAGGGCAGCAGTCATGTTGAGGTTTAGTCGATCTTACCAGGCTGTTTCCCACGACAGTTGGTCCTACTGCTCCCACCTGGAGTGAATGAGGACTCTGGTTAACTTTCCTCCTCATCTCACCATGGGGACAGTTGGGGTGTTGGGAGGGAACCCTAGGAGCCAGGCATGCTTTAAAACTTTTCAGTTTGAAGCTGTTTTAGATTGTCAAAGAGCCGCAGAGTCAGTATGGGAGTTTCTGAAGGTGCGGCACCCTCCTTCCACTAATGGTGGCTCAGCACGCGGCCCATGCGCTTTGATCAAGTCTAATGAGTGAACGTGAATGCATTGCTCCTAATGAAACTGTAGGCTGTCTTGGGATCACCCAGTCGCTCCACTCTGGTCCTCTCTCTGCTCCAGAGCACAGCCAAGACACCATATCACAACCAGTCATCCCATGACTCTTCCTCTGTGTTTGCCTTTGTGACTGTGACACTTGGAATGGTCCCGGTTGGGTGTTTGCAGAATCTTCCTCATGTTGGGTTTGTCTGGTGATCTTTCCTGGTTAGATGGTGGTTATGGACTCAAGGAAGAACATCCCAAAGGCTTGGTGCCCTCTCAGCCCGTCACCTCAGGGGTGCATGCTGTGTACATGCCTTGCCAGTAACATGTTGGCCTCGGTCTCCTAGCTAAGATGTCTGCCTGGAAAGTCCCTGTTTATATTTTCCCATACTCTGTTGGCTCAGAAGAGACTCACTGTGTCCCTCCCACGTGTACGAGGCACCTCTTGGAGGGTGGAAGATGTCTAAGAATGTGTGCTCACAACTTCCTACAGTCACAAAATAAAAAACCAGCTGTGCTGAACACATCTTTCAGGATGCTTTGAGGCTGTGCAACTCTTCTGTCTCTCTGTCGAGTTAGTTCTTTCTGCTAACTAGAACTCGTCTGTGAATTCCAATCAACTCTTACCAGTGCTGATTTCATCTTTCCCTCAGTTCTTGTAGGGATTTAGGATCTAGCATTCACCCAGAAGGAAAGTGTGCCCCTTCCTCTCCATTTAAAAATGTATTCAATCACCTATTTATATCAGTATGGACTCTTGAATATTTTATATTATTGCTCAGCTAATAATCCAATATTTTCACGATGTATGTTGTCACTTTAAATGTTCCAAGTTGGGCCCATTGGGAGATCTTGCAGACTGATTTCTAGGACCTTTGGACATTCCCCATTCTTTTTATTTAAATTTTTTTTCTGGGTTATAAGCAATTCCAGGCACATCTAGAATATTCTCTGCCCAACCTTAAATCCAAGGAACCTGAGACCAGGTTCCTTTTAGACCTTCCTTCAAGTTACATGAATTATTCATAAGGGGTGTACTGGTCAGGGTGCTCCAGAGAAACAGAACTAGCAGGATACCTAGAGAGATATAAGAGAAGATTTACAATGAGATTGGGCTCATGAAACTGTGGAGGTCAAGAAGTCCCACAGTCTTCCATGAGGAAGGTGGTGACAGGGGAGCTGGTGGTATAATTTAGCCCAAGTTTGAACTGGGGGAATCATGGTGTCCTTTAGTCCAGGGCTGAAGGCCTGAGAATGGGGGTGTCTGTGGTATCCTTCAGTTCAGGGCTAAAGACTTGAGAACTGGGGGAGCCAATGGTGTTCTTAGAGTCCAAAGAAATCAGTGGGCGGGGGGAGGAGGGCAATGGTGTCCAAGGCTGAGAGTCTGAGAATGGGGGGCAGTCTATGGTGTCCTTCAGTTCAAGGTTAAAGACTCAAGAACTGGGGGAGCCAAGGGTGTCCTTAGAGTTGAAGGCTGAAGGTCAAAGAACTGGGGACAGTGGTGTCCATCAGAACAAGGCTGAGGGTCTGAGGACTTAGTAAGCCAATGATGTCCTTTAGTCCAGGACTGAAGACCTGAGAGTGGGGGTATCTATGGTATCCCTCAGTTCAAGGCTAAAGACTTGAGAACTGGGGGAGCCAATGGTGTCCTTGGAGTCCAAGGCTGAAGGTCTGAGAACTGGGAGAGGGGGGAGGGTGTCCTTCAAAACAAGGCTGAGAGTCTGAGAATGGGGAGAGTCTATGGTGTCCTTCAGTTCAAGGCTAAAGACTCAAGAACTAGGGAACCTGTGGTATCCTTCAGAACAAGACCGAGGGTCTGAAGACTGGGGAAAACAACGGTGCCCTTTAGTCTAAGGCTGATGGCCTGAGACCTGGGGTGGGCCACTGGGTTGGGCCCAGGAGTCCTAAGGCCCAAAAACCAGGAGCTCAGACATTGAGGGCTGGGAAAGGTGGATGGCCCAGGTCTAGGGGAGAGAATGAGCTTGTCTTCCATCTTCTTTTTGTTCTATCCAGACCCCAAGTAGACTGGATGGGGCCCTCACCCTGGGAGGGTAATCTTCACTCAGTCCACGGACTCAAACTTAGGCTCACCAGAAACACCCTCACAGACACACCCTGACATAATGTGTCCCAGCCGTGTGGGCATCTCTCAGCCCAGTCCAGTTGACACAGAATCTACCATCACAAAATTCACCCCTTGTCAAGTGGGCACCCACACACTTCTCCTTAAAGCACACTTAATCTCCAGATACAGACAATAGCAAGGTCATCATTCTGCCTAACACTATACAATCATCCCATGTATCAACTAAATAGATGAATCCTCACCCTGAAAGGGAAGTGAAAGCCTGGAGTGATGTTCCGTCTTCTCCTAATGTTTCATAGTGCAGACACTATGATGTAAAACTCATCACTACATTAATGCTGATATAAAGTCAATACATCTTACACTATGCGATAAAGGAATGAGAGAGGAAAGAAGCAAAGGACGTTTGCCTAATGTGTTCACGAACACACCCAAGAGTACTCTCAGCGATAACGAGGAAACACTCCCAGCAAGTGCGAAGCGCTGTATGTGACATTCTGAGTTCCAAAGGGCACATTTTAAACATTTGGCTTCTTAACCTGTGGAGAGTATGTCTTCTGCAGAATGTTTAAAATGGAATCGACGTTCTGTGTTCCTGGTGGCTTCCTTTCCTGACGATCGTGATTATTTATGAAGCAACTGCAGGTTCCCACATGGCAGGGCGCTCCCTGGGGTTCAGGCTGAAGTCAGCAGAGGGGCTGGAGTGGGGTGGGGTGGGGGGAGCAGATGCTTCAGTCCCCCCTGATGATTGATGCGTGCTGACCGGGTCGCACCCCAGCGTTTGGCTGTTACTACTTCAGAAAGCCGCGGAATCACCGGGGGGTGGGAGGGGGTGGGGGCGGGGGGGCTGTTCCAGCAGGCTGGACTTGGGAACTTAAGCCTCTAGGAATTCTACCTATTAAACTTCCTCAACACAGTTCACACATGGCAGGGGGTGGGCACTTTCATATGATGAGGACCTGGACCTACGACGTTCTCCAAATGCCAGTAAGAACATCACGTTGTTGGGGTCGACTGCAGGGCTGAGGCCCCACCGTCTTCTGTGTGAAAGGAAGGGTGTGATCTCCCCCTGGCCACTGGTTCATAGCCACCCTTTTGGTTCCCCTAGAGCCCTTGCCCTCTGAAATTTTTTCCACGACGTGACCTGTGCAACGTGGATCCTCGGGCCACCCCTCCACGCAGGCAGGCATGAGTACCATGCACGCACATCTGTTCCCCCTCTCAGAGAAGGGCGCTGATGTCTGAGGGGCGGGGCCCCGGAGACCGATGGCCTTTTCGTGCTGGCTGCTGCTGTGTTTAGGCAGAAAGAGACTAGAAAAGGTCTCCGGCGGTGATGGCTTCTGATACAATTAGCCCATGCAGGTCTCACCTCCTGGGGTCTGCTGGCTCAGGAGTGGGCATTTGTCAAGGCTGTGATGGGGACCCCCCACCTCGCCAGGGCGACATATGGCTGAGGAATTCGCAGCCCCAGGAGTCCTGTCCTGGGAGCTGTCTGTTTCCAGATCCATCACTTGCCCAGGCCGTGAGATGTCTTCTTGGGAAGCAGCGTCCCCCGCGCTGGAGTCCTTGAGAAAGCAGTTGCAGCAACTGTAAGAATCATCACCACGTTCCTCGTCTCTCCAAAGGTTGGGACTCAGTGACGCCTTTCTGTAACTCAGCAAGTCTTGTTGAGGAATAATTTTGGACAAAGGGGTCAAAGGACTTAAACATAATGAAGAAAAAAATGAAGGGCCTTATAGGAAGGAGAATTATTTTCATTTCTTAGCTTCCCTCAAGTGAAAGAATGTGGTGGAGGAGGGCAGGGCAGAATCAGGAAAATGGAATGAAAAATTACCTACCAGGCATGATGTACACTATTTGAGTGACAGAGACACCAAAGCCCACACTGCAGCAATGTGCCCAAAACCACTTGGACCCCTAAAGCTCCTGATATTTTTTTTTTTTTTGAGTTGGAGTCTCACTCCGTCGCCCAGGCTGGAGGGCAGTGGCACGCTCACGGCCACCCCAGCATTGACCTGCTGTGCTCCGGCGATCCTTCTGCCTCAGCCTACCAAGTAGCCGGAACTAGAGGCGCATGCTATCGCACCCAGCTAGTTTTTTATTTATTGTAGAGATGAGGTGTCGCCAAGTTGCCCAGGCAGGTCTCGAGCCTGCAGACTCAGGCAATTCACGCTCCTCAGCCTCCCAAAGTGCTGGGATTATAGACTGAGCCATCAAGCCTGGCTAACATTTTTTCTTTTTAAAGCTATTACATCCTGAGCACTTTTCAAGTACTGGGTACTAAGCTCTTTATATGTTCTCTTGAACCATACAAAACTGCCAGTTTTATACATCAAAATAGGTGGAAAGCCAGTAATCTCATACTACAAACCAAGACATTACTCCATGTCTTGCAACAGGTCTGGGAGATTGTCGATAATATTTTCCCTTGACAGATGAATAAACTGAAGCTCAGTCAAAGAGGTTAAGTAACTTAGCCTCAATCACATAATTAATAAAAATGGCAGAGCCAGGGTTTAAATCCTGTGAACCACCAACATAGCTCCGAGTCTGCTGCTGCGTCCTCTAATGTCTGCAGTGCAGAGGCCCCTTGCAGGCGAGCTCACTACAGCCCCCGGCTCAGATCCCTCTCTGTTTTCCGTCATGGAAGTCATCACACGGGGCATGCTCCCTCCTTCAGCCAGGACTATGGAGATGTGGAGACAGAAAGTTCCAGGGAGAACAGTCAGACTGAACTTCTCCCCAGCAGAGCGTCTCCTTGAGCAGGAGGCCTGTGACGGGAGGCCCAGGGCTCATTCCACGGGTGCCCAAACCGCTTGTATGACCTTGCAACTTCTCCAGATCTTGCTGCATCTGTGATATGAGGGTTGGGCCAGGTCCTTAACCTCTTTTTTAGATTCAAGATTCTATCAGGCCCACGATCTCATCATGAAACGGCACATTCTTGCAGTGTGAATTTGTGGGAGGTAGCCACTGGTTTCTACCTCAAACTATTCTCTTTTCTTTTACCTCCCTCCCTCCCTCCTTCCCTCCCTTCCTTCCTTTCTTCCTCTTTGCATCTTCCTTTCTTCTTTCTTTTTTCTCTCTTTCTTTCTTTCTTGCTTGCTTGCTTGCTTGACATGTCTGGCTCTGTTGCCCAGGCTGGAGTATAGTGGTGCAATCACAGTTCACTGCAGCCTTGAAATTCTGGGCTCAGGTGATCCTCCCACCTCAGTCTCTCAAACAGCTGGGACTATAGGCACATGCCACCATGCCCAGCTCATTTTTCTAAAAAATTTTTTGGTAGAGACACAGTCTCACTATGTTGCCCAGGTCAGTCTTGAACTCCTGGGCTCAAGTGACCCTCCTGCCTTGGCCTCCCAAATTACTGGAATTACAGGTGTAAGCCATCGTGCTTGGCCAAAACTATGTATTTTCTATGTGTGTGTGTTTTGAATGGGTAATGCATGAACCCAGACTAAAATTGATGAGGTACTAAAGGGTTTACAGTGAAAAACAATCCCAGGCTACTGACACAGCCCCTGCCCCCTGGCCCATCTCCCGGGAGACAGCTGCAGTGTCACCTTCTCGTTTAGCCTGCTGGACCCAGTCTGTGTGTGAACGAGCAGTTGCATGCGAGTGCATGTGTTATAGAGAGCCAGCGGGTGCTGGCCGTGCGCCCTGTGTGCACCTGACCTGCCTGGCGCTGATCACGCTCCTCCAGGTCCTCTCTCCTCCACCCCTTTCATCTCCTTTGCTCTGGAAGCTGAGGCCCAGCCTCTAGAACTGAGGCCAAGGGAAAAGTCAGATGCCAAGAGTCCTCCCTGCGTCCCTGGGGGAAGACGCAAAGAGGAGAGCCCAGGGAAGGCGTGGACATGGCCACGAGGGGTGGGGCACGTTTCTCCTCTTTTAGGTCCTCAGTTCCAACGTTGTCTCAAAAGGGGAGAGGAAGAGTTTCATCACAGAAGAGCAGAGATGTCATTTCCCAGTTGCTGTCTGGACCGAGAAGACAGAGGAAGAGTCACGTGGCAACTGTCTGCACAGCCGCTAGGATGGTATTCGTGCAACATCCCTTCATGCCTGGGATACATTCGGACCTCTCCCTGGGGCCAAGTCCTGGGGAGCTGGCCCTGTCCCCTTCCTGTGTGTGTGGGCAGGGGCAGAGGGATGGGAAGGAAGGGTCCCAGACTGACCCTCAGCTGCCTAGTCCCGGGCCACACGGGCTTTCTGTGGTTCCTCCATCCTGCTCCGTCCAGCATCCAGTTTCCGACTTGGCGGGCTGGGCCACTCCCTCTTCCCAAAGTGACTCACAGAAGCGGCTCCGACGCACCCTGTGGCCATGACCTCGGAGTAGCCTTCCAGCCACCACATCCATCCCGGCCCCTCCACAGAGTCTCCATCACTTCTTCTTGCTCCGTATTTTCCCATGACACTTAACACAGTGTGAAGTTATAACATGACTTACATACATTCATTTATATTTTATTACATAACAGCATTTTATATATATTTTCTCTCTCTCTCTCATCAGGAGGGTTCAAATGAGGGTTTTGGCCGATCTTGCTCGCACCCTCCCCAGAGCAGAGAAAAGCACACACAGGAGGTGCTCAATGCGTGTTTACCAAGCTGGACAGTGAATAACATCACATTCTGAGTATAGGCTTTCCCTGTCTTCTCCAAGATCTGCTGGGAATGTGTGAGAGCCGAGGTGTGTCTCGACAGTCTCCCAGTGTCCTTTAGTGAGTCATTGCTTAGAAATCAAGCCAGAAGAGGGTGGTTAAGAGGCGGAATTTAATTCCCAAAAGAGGGCACCAGTTCCCAGCGGGGACGCCCCCGGGAAGATCGTGTGGTTGGCCACCATCTGCCCATTTCCAGGAATGCAGCCGGCCCATCCACAGGCAACAGCCACCTGTCCTGGGCATTCGAGGCCCCTCTCCTGTCGGTCCTGCTTGCAGCTTCCTATTCACATGCACTGCAGGGGATGGAGAGTCCTGACCTGTGTCCCTGGATACAGGGACCTTTGGTGCCCTTGAGATGTAGCTGGTGCAGTTGAGAACCCGAGTTTTATTTTTTTTTCTGCTAAACCGGGAGAAAGTTTCTCATAAAGTAACAAGCACACTGAGAGCCCTCTTTGTCACACAGCACTTTGTGGGAACTGGCTTACCAGTTGAACAAAATTGAGGTCCACATGGCAGGGGGACGGGAAGGAAGGGCCACGAGATAACATTGTGGCATGGGCCAGAGCTGTGTCAGCCATGGGTGGGGGCCGAGTCCTCCCTCCCCTCCCTCTCTTACATTATGGTGACATCCGTGTCACCTCCAGCTTGGGGGTAGTTAAGGACAACACTGTCACGAGTTTGGGCAGCTGTCCCAATGCACTGGAATACAAGAGAGTATACTTAGGAGTGGAATTCCTGATTATCGGATGAGACCAACCTCAACTTTCTAGAAAATTCCCAGAGAAGTCCTGACAGCACATGTTCCATCAGATGAGCTGCAGTCAACCCCCATATGACTTCTACCCAGTGGTCCAAATTGTGTCCTCTGAGACCCAGGGGACCTTCCCAGTTCTAAACATCCATGCCCTCAAATACCACAGTGCCAGGCGTAACAGGTGCTCAATTAAACACCTATTGAATGAACCAATAGACCAGCTCTATTTGAAAAGAGTGTGATCACCCCGCCCTCCTTGTCTCTGATGTTCAAATTCTTACAACCAACCTAGGCTAGCCTACAAGGCATCTTTATACAAATTAGGTGAAGGCACCTACCTGTGGGTGAGCAAACGACAAAATGCTCCCCCCCAACCTGCATAGACACTGTTACTGTGGTTTATGGCATGAATGGTGGGTCCCAACTGGATTTCAGACCCGATCACTCCCCTGGCCTCGGTGGAAGACATCATGGGGTGCAGCATCAACCAGAAGCCCCGCCTGCTGGTCTCCCCCATGGCTTCAGACCACATTCCCATTCATCAAACTTCTTCTTCAACTTGGACAGCAGTGCCCAGAAGGGAGAATCATCGCCTAACCTTCTCCCAGGAATGCACATTTTCTAAACATGTACACAGAGAAGCAGCATTGAAGAAGAATGACAAGATTTCTGTTCAGGCTGCGCGTGCTGGCTCACGCCTGTCGTCCCAACACTTTGAGAGGTCAAGACAGGAGGATTGCTTGAGCCCAGGAATTCAAGAACAGCCTGGCGACATTGTAGAACCCTATCTTAATATTTTTAAAAATAAAGGCCAGGCAGGGTGGCTCACACCTGTCATCCCAGAACTTTGGGAGGTGAAGGCGAGGGGATTGCCTGAGTCCAGGGTTTCAAGACCAGCCTGGGCAACTTGGTGAGACCTCGTCTCTACAATAAATCAAGAAATTAGCTGGGCGTGTTGGTGTGTGCCTGTAGTCCCAGCTACTCGCAAGGTTGAGGCCAGAGGATCACTTGAGCCCAGGAGGTCAAGGCTGCGATGAGCCTGGCCGACAGAGTGAAACTTGGACACACACACACACACACACACACACACACACACACACACACACACACGATTTCTGTTCAGCTGTGAGTTGGAAGGAAATGAGAGCCATGGATGAATCCAGCCAAGGATGCCCCAGTCCCACATCCAGAGCCGAGTTTAGTGCTAAACCCCAGGGCTCCCTTTCCGGCCTCTGTCCTGGAGCCTCAGGCTGGTTGCCCAGGCAGGATCCAGGGACACACGGCTTCCAGGAGACGCCATCACACCACAGCCCCCGCTGCGAGAGGTTGCCGGTAATCCCAGTGCCGACTTCCAGAAAAGGGCTTGACTCAGACGCAGCGGTTTGGAATTAACCTGCTCAACACAAATGACGAGGGAATAGACTAGATTCTGCATTAGGGGGCAGTGGCTGGGCTGAGCATACTGCGGAAAAGCACGGGTGGAACTTCTTGGTAAACAAAGGACATCCTCGGCAGCCCACGCCGTGCCCATTTTCTAAACCAGTGTTTTATTGCCTACGTATTGCAATTTCATGACAAACTCTGGGCGGCCTTCCCACGCTCCACATTAAGTTATTTCTTTTTATTACGCTCATTTCATTGATGATGTCATGACACGGCCCATCAAGACCTAATTAAAACCAGGGCTACGACGTTAAGCTTCCTTTAAACCGTGAACGCCAGGGCTTTGGAGAGAGGTCCTTTTGGAGCTTGGCTGATGCCAGGATAGATGGGACCCTGTTTGCTGCTGGGAAGTCACAGGGGATTTGCAGGAGAAATCAAGAGATTCTCAGAGGCGCCGGGCTGTGGAGAGACCCCGGGCTGTCAGGGACTGAACTGCTTCCCCAGAAAAAGATACCCTGGAGCCCTAAGCCCGGCGCCTCTGAAGGAGACCTTATTTGAGGGCTGCTGCAGATGTAATTAGTTAATTAGATGAGGTCATTCTGGAGCAGCGTGGGCCCCTAATTGAATATGACTGGAGTCCGGTAGGGAGAAGTTGCGTCAAGACACAGAGACATCAGGGTGCTGCATCTGTGAGCCGGGGAGCTCCAGGTCTAGGGCATAGTCCCCTTACTGCCCCCCAGTGTAACCAACCCTAATGACATCTTGACTTCAGATTTGGTCTCCAGAGCTGAGATGACACATTTTTGTTGTTGCAAGATACCCAGTCTGTGTGACCCTATGACAGCAGCTGCTGGACTACTGACACATGAGGTTTGGTTGAATGTCCTTGAATTAAATCACCCAGGCTTGAATGACCAACGCATTGGCAGATTCTGTGTGTCCATCAACCGAACCCCCATCCCATCTTCCCTGTAGTCCTGGCCTGGACATCAGAGGCATTTTGGGGTGCTTAGATTTGTTCTGCAGGGGACCCAGTTCTGAACATAGTAATGATCTGAACATTCAGCCTTTGGGGGAAAATTAATGCCCCCACATAATTAATTGCAGGAAGGCCGCCAGGGAGGCCCTGAGAGTCCCTTGGTTTTGAGCTTGTCTTGGGTTCCAAAATGGGCTCTGGAAGAACGAATATCCTCCTGACACAACTGGTCACTTTTCTTTTATAGAGCAAGAAGTTTGGGACCCTGACACGGAGATCTTGGGTCTGGGAGAACATGTCTTCTAAATACTCAAAGGAGCCTTGGTCCCACTTACAAGCGAGGAAACTGAGGCTCACGAGGGAGGCTATGGGCCCCAGGTCACAGCCGGTATAGCAGAGTCTCAGTGACAAGTTGGCTGAGATCACCAGAGGTGGGCTTGTTGGATACTGGTGTGCGTGAGAGGAGTACACTTGTGTGTGTGTGTGTGTGTGTGTGTGTGTGTTTGTGGTGTGACAGGTATGTATAAATATCCCCATGAGAAGAGTGAAAAACCAATGGAGTTAAAAATCATCCTTGGCAAGACATACAGTGAAGAGGCTGTTTTTGCTAACTTATTGATTACGATATTACCTACACACGTAGTGGAATCCAAGCAATGGCAAAAAAAGAAAAAAGAAAAGACAGTTCACCACTTTACAAGCGTATGCCCTCGGATGTATTCATGCAAATAAAAAGCATCTCTGTCCAAGAAATCTCAAGTTAAGTGACCCAACAAAATCAATCTTAGCAGCACACTTTGTATTCTTAACATAAGTAATGATTTTTTCTGTCATTAAAAAAATAGCATTACAGGAAAAAAAGCGTATAAAAGAAACATTTTAAATTACCATAATCTTATCAACCAAGTATATACCAAGATGCTAGTATATTTCTTTCCAGTCCTTTTCATGTGTGTGGACATGTGTGCAATTTTGACTCTTGCATGGTTGCTCATGCTTATAGTCCTAGCATTTTGGGAGACCGAGGCAGGAGGATCACTTGAGCCCAGGAGGTAGAGGCTGTAGTGAGCTGTGATTGTGCCACTACAACTCCAGCCTGGGCGACAGTGAGACTCTGACTCAAAAAAAATCAAATGACATTATAAGAATGTTAATGATTAATGTCATCGATAATTCTTCACATTGCAATTGCTGGTGCGTTTCTTTAAATCTCATTTCTTGGACTCAGCTTTGATTTGCTCATGATCGTTGACACAGACCCGAGAGCGGAGACACTAAGGAAAATCTCTTCTTGCTGGGCAGACCCCTGGGGCTGCTGAAATGACCCTTGGCCAGGCTCAAGCTCTTGCTTTTTAAAGAGCTTGGTACCTGTGTGCTGGACCATCCACAGAATATTATAGCCTAAAAGAACTCTTGGGCAATACCATTTCACATGGTCATTAGGGAAACCTTACAGATCTCACATAAAAATAATTATTTATTTTGATCTAAACCACACTTAAGTACAAAGATTGAGCATCTATATGGCTCAAACATCAACACATAAAAGGATAATGGCAAAACCTTTTCTCCCCACCCCATCCTCTGCTCCCCAGTTTCTCACCCTGAAGGCAAAAACAGTTAACAGTGTCTTGTCACACACATGCAAACTTATACATAGCTACACATATACATAGACGAGGTCTGACCATTAAGTTCATGTGCTGATCCTAAAAAAGTGCTATATCCCTCGTTGCTGAATATCGATATGTGTTTAGAAACCTTGGCATGTTCAGCAACAGAATATGATACAGCTGAAAAAAATGATGCATTGACAGGTAACATGTTCTAAAACTTTAGTATAAAGTATTTTTTTATATTGTACAAAAAATCCTCTTAATTATCTTTGATTGTAGGCCAGAGAAAACTTTGAATAGCTTTGATTCTCCCAAGAGAGAGGAACATTTCTCCGGCAGTCAAATTATGTCCCCGAATAGTGGACCTTTTCTCTGGAAACTGAAGTTTTTCCATGAAAGCCCCATGCCCTGTATGTGTGAGACGTGGTAAGAGGTAAACTGAGTCGATTTCAGAGCACCCTGCATGGGGAGAGACAGGATGGACCGTCCACATAGCAAACGAGAGTAGAATTCTGAGGGCACTGCAGAGTTGAGGGGTCCTGATGCCATCCATGTCTGGAACAATAAGAAGGGGCTTTTTTTTCTGATGATTGAAACCCTTTTGTTATCACACATAGGTCATCGCAGTATGATTACAAAGAAACAACTACAGGTAATTTACAAGGCTGCATTCCAATTATGTCCAAGTTCCAAAATATTTATTTTGCTAGTTAATTCCTAAAAGACAGGACCAGAGTGATACATAAGTTTATTAACACAGACTGCAGTGTGATTGGAGCTATCCTGTAGCTATACAAAATAGGAAACCTACATTTTTCAAAATGCAGACCGAAATGCAAATCCAAATGAAAGAAAAAACACGGCTGTGTAGTCGGTTGGAAATTATTTCTCTTCAAATGAAGTTTGTATGCCAGTAGGAGCTTTAATCACTCCTCGTGGCATTGCGGTTCAAGTGCATTGTTGGTTGGCTATATATTTTTTAAAGAGGGGAAGTATAAATGCGTTACATATACTAGGTCTGCCAATTAGGTTCTCAAGTCATCCTAGAAAAATGTTCCATACCTCAATATTGAGTAACACTGAGATCACCTTGGAAGTCCTCCCCTTGGGAAGCTAGGTACCAATGCCAGAGCCTAGTCCAACCATCAGAGCAATTTTGGAACTCTTTTTCTGGAATGGCCATCAGATTATCATCATTATTTGTTGGGGTCTGACAATTAAACCCGTGAATTTGTCACTGTGTCCTTACATTGGCAGCACGTACAAATAACTGTATTGGAACAGCCCCTCTGCTCACCTGATCTGACCCCCAATGACTTTTTTCTTTACCCAAAGATGAAGGAAATATGAAAAAGAAGATATTTGATGACATCAAGAGCAATATGACAAAGGCTCTGAAGGACATTCCAGAAAAAGAGTTCCCAAATTGCTTTGACAGGTGGACTAGGCATCACTTCCCAATGGGAATCCTTCGAAGGTGACACACATAGTGTGTGTGTGTGTGTGTGTGTGTGTGTGTGTGTGTGTGTGTGTATTTGAATGATCTTGAAATCTTAGAAATTTGCCTTCAGGGAGAGAAACTAAAGAGCAGGGACGGGATGGGGAGAAAAAAGCTTTTTCATTATCCTTTTTATCTGCTGACGTTTGAACCCCTATACACACTCAACCTCTGTTTTGCTATGTTACCCAGGCTGGTCTTAAATGCCTGGGCTCAAGCAATCCTCCTCCCTCAGCCTCCCAAAGTGCTGGGATTACCGGCAGGAGCCAACGTGCCAGCCAGATTTTATAATTTTAAGACGATTTAAAAAGTTATATGCAGACGTGATGCCTGCCTACGTATATACATGCGCCCCCTCCCTGCAGCCCTCCTCCTCTGGTCTAGGTCTAATATTAAGGGTATTATCAAGACTGGTACCTCAACACTCCATGTTCCTAATCGTCATCCCAAGTGCCTTTGTGATGTGAAGCCCACTTGGATGCTGCATACAACAGCACTATACCGTAGACACCACCACTGCCCCATCATGACGTGGCAGGAAATGTGAGTACACAGGGGACTGGAATGGGTCTCGTCGTGGGGTAGGAGCTGCGTGGCAGAGCCCAGGTTTGAGCACAGGTGTGCCAGACTCCAGAAGCCACTTCCTGTCATCAGCACAAGACAATGCCCCCCAATCTGAGATTCCCATCGGAACATGGCCGGCACCCAGTGGGGCTGATGGGAACCCCCCCAACTTAGTGGGAAGGACCATGCTGTTATTCTTTGACCAGCTCCTTGGTTGGGTGTAGGGCATCTTCCATCAGCCTCCTGAGGTAGGCACTGGGAAGCACAGTGCTTGACCCCAGGATGACTGGTCATCTCTCTTCACCCTCACATCTGATGGATGGTCCTGTTGAGTTGAGGGTTCTCAGGTGGGAGGCTTTCTGGTCACAGCTCCAGACTTTGATCAGCGTTTTCCAGCTCCCCAGTGCTGGGCAAAGGAATCTGATGTTTCGTTCCCTTACTGGGAAGTATCCCTGCCTTTCTCTTCTAATGTGTCTCTTGAAAGTTTTCACTTATATATTTTTTACGGCCGAGAGCTTTCCGAGGGGTAGATTTTTTCTTTCTCTTTTAATAAAATGCTGTTCTTGTTTCATGAATGTGACATTTTCTCTTCTTCTCTGAGGTTATTTGTGGTAGCTTTTCTTTTTCCATATATATATTTTTTCACGGAATAGTCTTGTTTTCCTTTCTGTTGCCTTTTTTGTTGTTATTATTACTGTGATAAAATACAGGGGACACAGTTTGCCTTTTTAGCCATTTAAAAGTTTCAGTCCAGCATCCTTTGGTCCATTCACAGTGTGGTGCAGCTATCCCTCTCTCTCACCCCAGACCTTCGCCACCATCCCAAAAGGAAGCCTCTAACCCATGAGCAGCCACTGCCACCTCCTCCCCCTGGTCCCTGGCAATGACTCATCCTCTTTCTGCCTTCATGGATTTGTCTGTTCTGGGCATTCCATATAAATGGGATTAGGCAATACATCACCTCTCGTGCTTCTAATGTGGTGATCCTATTTATATTACATCATTCTTGTTGCTGTTGCTGTTGTTATCATTACTGTTATTATTATTAGAGTTGGGTCTCACTCTGTCATCCAGGCATGATCACAGCTTACCACAGCCCTGACCTCCTGGGCTCAGGCAATCCTCCTGACTCAGCCTCCTGAGAAGCTGGGACTACGGGTGCCCCCACACCCAGCTAATTTTTAAAAAAATTTCTTGTAGAGACTATGTCTCCCTGGCTGGTCTTGAACTCCTGGGCTCAAGCAGTCCTCTAGTTTCAGTCTCCAAAAGTGCTGGGTTTATAGGCATGAGCCACCGTACTCAGCCCCACCTCCTACTTAAAAGCAGAGTGCTGAAGGCCCAGAGGATCCCTGAGGAGTGTAAGAAGGATGTGATAAGTGTGGGCTCCCTGTGGGAGCTGTCAGGGTTGTGTCACTGGAGACCCCATTCAGCATGTTTGGGGATTTTCTCTTGGGCTCTTGCCTGGAGGCTAGAGGTATCCCTACTGCTAATCTGAGAGTCAGTGGGCAGCAGGGCTTGGGGGGATCAGAACCCCTACAGAACAAGCCATCCCAGTTCAATTCCCAGCTTTCTGCATGGGCCCCTACCCTCAACTGGGTCCCAGTGGGTGCCAGCCTTTCCGAGAATTAATGAGCCTTGTGGGCTGATGGGTAGAGATCACCCGACTGTCCACAGGAGAAGGAAGAGGCCCCGCTTCTCCCTTCTGGAAGCACCTGGTGCTACCTGTTCCTGAGTCTTTAGGGTTCTCTGGCCATACTGGGGAGGGGGGATTTTCTCACCTGAGCCAAGGCTGGGTTAGGACTCAGCTTCCCGGGACACCAGGCCAGTGCTGTAACTCCCAGTGCCTCTCTGTTCCCTCCACTCTTGTTGGATTCCTGGGGCCACGCCTTAAACAAAATCCTTCATCATCACCCAGTGATGCCTCAGGAGGGGGCATCTGCTGTGACACCAACCCTGAGCCAAGCCCTGTGACACTGACCCTCTCCCTGTGCCCAGGGCACCCCCATCCCTATGACTGGGAGGTCATGCATTCAAGAATAAGGACTGTCTGTTCCAACCTTGAGGACGTCCACAGCAGCTAACAGCTGGAGGACGATAGAAGCCCCCAGGGACACAGGGTGAACAGAGATGGCCACACCCCCATTCCATCCTGCTCCCTTGGTTCCCTGCGTTTCTTCCCTGCTCCCTGATGCATGAATTGCTTGGAAAGCGAACTGGGGTTCACCGTGTATGCCCGGCCACAGAAAGGGGCAGGGTTCTAAGGTGCTGCCTGCCCAGAGCACTGCAAGGAATTCCACTCGTGTTTGCACAGGGACCCGTGGAGGAGGAACACCTGAGAGGTACATCTCCCCTCCTCACCATTTCCCACCATTGCTCATTGTCCAAGCAGACAAACGTCATCTGAGCGGACGACGGGTGGTTAAACAAGGGGTCACAGGTCCCCCTGCCTGGGAATCAGCCGCCCGTCACCTGCCCCCGAGCGGGCCTCGCTCAGGAAGGGGTCAGGCTTCAGATGCCGAACCCAGCTCAGATCTCAGGGCAGTGGGAGGCCCCCTCCCCCTCATCCCCCTGGCCATGTCAGAGGTCAGAGGTCACAGCACGGGATTTAAACCCATCACCAGCTCACAATTCTACGGGCAATTATCTGCGATTCGAGTTAAAAGGCCAGCGAGGACAGAATCCAGTCTCCACAAACGTCCCTCTGCGAATGTGTCCCTTCTCAGAGATGCACAAACAAATAAAACAAACGCATACCTCCCAGCTGGCAAAATTCTCCTGACTTTGCTTCCTGACATGGATACAGTTCTAAGGGTTTTGATGTGGCTGGGCAACTACTTATTTATTTTTTCTTTATTTCAATAGCGTTAGCAGCCACAGATAGTTTGGGGTTCCATGGTTGTATTGTATGAATAGTGGAGAAGTCTGGACTCTAAGTGTTCCCACCACCCGCCTCCATGCATGTTGTACCTGAGAGGTGATTTTTTGACCTTCCATGGCACCTGGACAATTTTAAACAAAGAGAGTTGGTTCAGGGAGGAAAGAAAATAGGATGTTTGAAACACCAAAAATTCTCATCCCAGAGAAGAAAATAGGATGTTTTAAATGCTAGCAATTCTCACCCCAGGAAATCTGCAACCCCTACGGATGGGCGCTTGGAATAGGGGGTCACTGCAAGTGGGAAAATGAGAACAAAGTCTCTGTTACAAAGAAAGCCCAGGGGTAAGGCAACACCAATTGGTACCAATTAGAGACGGATCAGATAGGTGGAGAAAGTTCAGCTCCCCTCTGGGGTGTATTTATATACCCTCTCCAGAGCAAAAGCCTCGTTAACCTGTGACTGGCTATCGGCTTCCCCGATCGGTGACCCGCTCTGCAGTCTCTCTGAAAGGTTTTCAACTGTGGACAACTCTATTTGATGTTATTTGTAAATATGCTGCAGGGGACACATTTTCTCCAACTACCTGAACACTGTCAGCCTAACTGCCTACCAGGCGCAGGACAGCACCATGGACCGGTGAGCAGAAGGACAGTAGGCAGCAAGATGTGGTGGGGACTGTGGCAAACTGACCGCCTGTGCCTTGCCCAAAGTGATGCCATAGTTGAGCTCCAGGCGCTCATTTCCAGAGGGGAAGGCTGGCCAGTTGCAGCCAGATCTTCAGGGCTTATCAAGAGCGACAGAGTTCTTCAGGGTATATTCCCAGTAGGGGGATTGCAGGGTTATATGGCAGGTCGATATTTAGAGCTTTTAGGAATCGCCATACTGTTTTCCACAGAGGTTGCACTAGTTTGCACTCTCACCAACAGTGTTGAAGTGTTCCCTTTTCACCACACTCTCTCCAGCAACTGTTATTTTTTGAGTTATTGATAATTGCCTTTCTGACTGGAGTTAGGTGGTATCTCAGTGTGGTTTTGATTTGCATCTCCTTGATGATTAGTGAGGTTGAACATTTCTTCATGTGTCTGTTGCCTGCTCAGATGTCTTCCTTTGAGAAGTGTCTGTTCATATCTTTTGCAACCTGGATGGAACTGGAGTCTACAATACTGAGTGACCTCTCACAGAAACAACGATCTGAGTATCACATGTTCTCACTCATATAGTGGACCTTGAACATCCATTGTAATACTATAAGAAAAGGACTGACAGTGGTGGGAAACTATGGGGGGGAGGGGAAGGGAGGTGGGATTAACGGTAGCAATATCTGTCTGGGGGCGGGGATACACCCCTTATCAACAAGGGTGGTTGAACAAAGCATATTTGTATACCTAACCCTTAACTGTACCCCACAATATCAAAATAAAAAATATTGATATTAAAAAAAAAAGAGTGACAGAGTAACCAGACGTATAGGTGCGATGTCTTCACTTTTTAAAACACTGTGGGCTGACAGAATATGCCTGTGGCAGTTGAAGACTCCAGGACTAAAGTCACAGAAGTGA